>PVIU01002336.1:48820-175796 GCA_004026605.1 Ondatra zibethicus | reverse complement strand
AGGCTTACTGAGGGTTGCCCGCTCCGCTCCACTCGGCTCCGTGGGACAAAGGAGGCCCCCTAGCAGGGTACTCGTCCTTCCTCCAAGGCCTCAGCCCAGGTGGGCCGAGCTCGGGTGCAGCCGGGACCACGCAGATGAGAAGGGATACCCGGGGCGAGCAGGGTTGGGATAAGCAGCAAAGCCAACAGAGGGGAGCCCCAAGTGGCCAGAAGGTCCCGGGGATGGGCTGGGGCCCACTCACCAGGGTCCAGATGAATCCGCGGAAGCTGGTTGGGCGAGGTTCCCGGTCCCAAAGGCAGGCCTACTGAGGGTTGCCCTCTCCTCTCTCCTCGGCTCCCTGGGACAAAGGAGACCCCCTAGCAGGGGACTCGTCCTTCCCCCAAGGCCTCAGCCCGGGTGGGCCGAGCTCAGGTGCAACCGGGACAGGGTCCAGATGAATCCGCCGAAGCTAATTGGGCGAGGTTCTCGGTCCCAAAAGCAGGCCTACTGAGGGTTGCCCACTCCTCTCTGCTTGGCTCCGTGGGACAAAGGAGGCCCCCTAGCAGGGGACTTGCCCTTCCCCCAAGGCCTCAGCCCGGGTGGGCCGAGCCCAGGTGCAGCCGGGACAGGGTCCAGATGAATCCGCGGAGGCTGGTTGGGCGAGGTTCCCGGTCCCAAAAGCAGGCCTACTCGAGACTCAGGTTTTATAGGTCACTCCAAGAAAGGAACTTAGACTTTTAGGACACTTTTGGAAGGGAGAGGCAAAAGACTCCTGTCACTCACCTAGGACCATCATGTATAGGTTATTTCACAATTTGTTGAATCCCTATGGTTTTGGCATCACTTATTTTGATCAATATGCTGAATATTAAGCTTAGGCTTTATGTCTTTAGCTAGAGTAGTTAGTATTCCTTTTCTTCTGTTCTTCCTTCTTTATTCTTGATAATAATACCATCCCTCAGACTCCGCTGGGGAGTGCTTCCCAAGGATATCAAATCTCTTGCACTTTCCAGTCTGTAATCTAGGGAAGCCAAAGCAGGAACTCAAGGGAAAAAAAAACATGGAGGAGGAATGTTGCTCACTGGCATGTTTCCCCTCGCTTGCTCAGCTACCATTTGTATACAGCCAAGGCCCAACTGTTCAGGGGTGGCACCAACCACAATGGGTTGGATCCTCTTAACTACATAAAGTAAAATGTGCCCCAGACAAGTCCACAGGCCAATCTAATGGCAGAAATTCCTCAATTGAGATTCCTTCTTCCTTCTTTGGAAATGTATCAATATGACAACTGAGATTAGCATGACAGAGTCATTATTTTACAAATGTTGAGTTCTCTCCCAACACTGACCTTAAAGACCTTAAAAAGCTTTCTTTCCCCACACTCAAGGCTGAACACAAAGGGGGAACATTTTCTAGCCCATGAGAACATTCAAATTCAATAGGGAGAGAGATTTCAACAGGACCCTCTATCAATTCACACAGAATTAGTGAGCTTTATCCAGTAAGCATGCCATCAGAGATGAGTGGGTTGGTGAAACAATCTCACTCTAATCAGCTCTTAAAAGTGTAGGTTCTCAGAAGTACCAATAAATGGACAAAAATAAAACCAAACAAATAAACTATAAACGACTTACTACAATACCAAATGTCAGAAATCTGTCATAAATATATTCTGGAACTGGCCTTCAAAGTAACATGACTCTAAAATAATTCTAAACAGTCTTAAACATTTCTAAAATTAAAAAACTGTCTTTTTTTTTTTTACTTCTATCTAGTCTACCCACTTATTACTGTCATCAAATGTAAGGCTCTACAATTACAAGTGTGCAATATAATATTTCATATAAATGTCTTTAATCCTTTAACATTTATATTTATTAATCCATACATCATATACATTTCCAGATTATAAACATTTCTGCAGTATTGGATTATCTATAACTCTAATGAGATAAATCTTGTCTCAAGTCCTCCCTTTTTCCTTGAATTGTAAGTACAATGTTTTTCAAAATCAATTTTATCATTTTTCTGTCCAAAATATGCTTCTTCTGATGATGATAATTCTGATGTGGTTGGTAGCACTGTAATACATTGAGCATCTGTAAATTGCTTGATCATTGTAAGAATGTTAGGGCAGGACTGGAGAGAGGACTCAGTAGTTAAGAGCTTTTGTTGTTCGGGACTCTCTGTTCTTGTAGAGGACCTGGGTTCAGTTTTCATTACTCCAAAGACAGCTTATAACTTCTCATAACTACAGTTCTGGTGTCCACTTCTGGTTCCCTTGGGCAACAGGCAGAACAGTACACAAACATACATAAAACAAAACATTCACACACATCAAATAAAAATAAGTAAGTCTTTAAGAACATTAGAAGTTGACCTCTGTTCCTCTTTCCCCCATTTTGCACACTCACATATTCGCACAGCCTTAGAAATATCACCTGGAGCTATCCTTTTAAACTACTTAGTGTCTACTAGGCCCCTGCCCTACTGGTGTTTATGTGCATTTTATATGATAGGGAAAGAATCCACTATCATACACAATGGCAGGAGGACAGTGAGCCCCAGTGAGCCATAAACGAAGACAGGCAGGAAAAGGAAGTAGGGAGGAAGGTAGGACAGTAAACGAGATCTATTTAGATATTTTCCT
Organism: Ondatra zibethicus; assembly: GCA_004026605.1. Lineage (NCBI taxonomy): Eukaryota > Metazoa > Chordata > Mammalia > Rodentia > Cricetidae > Ondatra > Ondatra zibethicus. Next base: position 173,167 of record PVIU01002336.1, on the reverse strand, counting down.
TAGTGGAAATTCACTCATGCTGTGATGGAACATGATGAAATGTGGTACAAGAAAGGAAAGGGAAAAAAATTTTCTATGAGCAGAAAACATCTGGACTGAGACCAGATGGACAAGAGCCAGCCTGGGAGTATTCAGCAGAGAGAGCTGCAGACAGAGGGAGCAGCCAGCCCAAAGCTCAAGGGAAAACAGGGCCAGTGTTCAGAGAACAGGAAAACCAGTACGGACAGAGAACAATGGCAGAAGGAGACAGGCAAAGGAAGACACCAGAGAAGTAGGTGGGAGGGAGAGAGCTCTCAGTGTTACCGGTTACCAGGAAATGTGGTAGTTTTAAACGAAGAGCACTGAAGCTCTGGATTACTTTTTTAAAATTTGATTTCAAAATTGGCTCTGGCTGCTGTCTTCCAAATGGCCTTATATGGTAAAGAAGAGTAGGGACAATAACTTTTTGGAAGCTATTATCATCATTAAGGCTAGGAACGGTATTGGCGTAAGCCAGAATTGCTCCCGCAGATGTGGTGAAACTTGTCAGATCCAAAACATTCCTTCACGGAGAATGGAGAGTCCTTGTCAAGGAAATTGCCTAGTGGGAGGTGGTGCACAGAGTGTGGAGAGGCACTAAAGAGAACCAAGGATGCTGCCTTTACTTTCTCTATAAGGACAGAACCAGTGTTCTTTCCGTATAACCATTTTATTCAAGGCTGCATGAGACTTTGGCCTCGGCAAAACTGCGATAGTATGCTGACTTATTCCTTTTCCTATTTTCCCTAAATAACCCTTCTGCAAAATTATCCTCTAGATTATCCTATAAATTTAAGCACTGAAAATTGAATTGTCAAGGTCCAGTTAGGAGAGAGGAATTCACGCCTGTCATCCTCGGAACAAAGGAGGAAGAACCCAGAGGAAGAATTTATTTTCATCAGATATTCAGCCACTTAAGCTACTGCCTGAACTGGAGTTCACGTAGAGAATGAATCACTGAGAGAGTCAGCAGCCATGCTGGAGGCCGAAACACAGAAGGAAGTGGGAACTCCAGAACTCGGGAGTCTGAAGAGGCTCCTAACTCTCTACAAGTCTAGGCTTATTCTTCCTCAGACCCATCAGCATAGGAACCTAACCTGGATCTTTTAGTCCATATGATTTACTCTATTTGAAATCTCATCCATCCCCACCTCTATCCCCTATGTCCAGGAAGCAGCAGGGAAAGCCACCCTCGATTGCTCCACGCAGGGTAAATCAAACCCATTTCTTTTTGACAGCTTTGGGCTTCCACAATTCGATGTCAACACATATCATATTGGATTGTCAGGTAACTATTTACAGAGCTGTCTCATCGACGTGACTATGAATTTCTTACAGATAAGAACTATGTCTTAATATTTTCTTACCATCTCTTAAAAATGCTTTTCAAATCAATAATCACAGATAAGATAAACACACACACACACACACACACACACACACACACACATATATACATACTAACTTTTTAAGGTTCAAATTAGAGCTCAAGATTAAATACTGCTTATTTATATAAAGGAGATACAGAACAAATGGTGGTCATCTTATGTGTGTGGCATCTTCATTAGTTCTTTTGTGCCATAAAAATAGGCTATAATGTTAGGAAGGTTGCCTAGCACTGTGTTTTATAGTGTGGATTGGGTTTAGCTAAATGGTGACTCAGTCAGTACATGTAGTCTTAAGAAAGACTGATCTAGGATAGCTCATATCTCTTTTATGTGGTTCCTGGCTTGTTTGGGTATGGTGACTAGGTTAGGCCTCAAAGCCTGAGCAATGTGCTGAAGATAGTGCTGCATTCCTGCTGCCATAGCTTACTGGCCAACGAAAATCCCGAGGTCACAAAAGCTTCAAAGATGGGAAAGCAGACAACACAACTTGGTGGGAAGAAACTCATTTCTGATAATTGTGCTTGCTGCTGTCTACTCTTTCTTTAAAATCTTACCACTATCAAAAAGGAAGCTCAGCCCTGGATAACCTGAAGGAACCCAGTTTCCCTAGGTGAAATCATCCTTGACTATTCTATAGACTGCAGCTCCAACGTGAAGAGTAAAGTAGCAAAGACCTATAGAGCTGTTGATCACCCATAACCAACCTCACAAGTGAGCTGAGGCAAGACCAGAAGAGTAGCAACAGATGTTTACTATAGGCCATTGAGTTTGGAGTGGTTTGTCATATACACACACTGGTAAATGACAGGCACCTTAATATAAACCTGCCAAAATATATACGTGTATGTGTTTCAGAGGAATCTTTGAGATGTTCAGAATTCCTCAAATGCATTCCTTGAATTATCCCATACACAATCTCAATCTCCTCTCTCTCTCTCTCTCTCTCTCTCTCTCTCTCTCTCTCTCTCTCTCTCTCTGTCTGTCTGTCTCTCTCTCTCTCCCCCCCCCATGGCAATGCCCAGTATCAAGATTTTTCTTCTTTGTATTTTGAGATGAATAACTAGAACCTGTAGCCAGGAACAGTGGTGTTACCTATCTTCAGTAGAGTGGATGGGCCAATCATTCTCTTTATAGTTGCTAGATAAACCAGATCTAATATGATACACACATGGGCTGGAGTGTCTAGAGGTGATTTCTTTCACCCTTTTGAGGTTCTTTCCCTTATGCTATAAAGTGAAGATAACAATGCAAATTATATATTCCACATGTTGTCTGGGTTACATACAGTATCATCAAATGTCATCAAGAGTTGATTTTCAGTATAATCTGCATAACCGGGTAAGATGGAACATCAGCTACTGGGATAAATATGAAAAGCTTTGTATGTAGTAATTACTTAATAGACACCAGCTTTCCTTCCATTTCCATGGTTCTAACAGGCACTCCATGCTCCAGCTCAACGTTGGGCATACTATGTGTCATGGTCCAAATGCGACCTAGAGTCTGGTTTTGTATATGTAGTTTTACTAAGACACAGCCACATCTTATTGCTGGTCACTCTGCTCCTACAATAGCTTAATAAGGGCCTTCTGGTGTCTACAGTGACCACATCACATAAGATTTAGGAATCTATAGAAAAGGTTTGCCAACTAGTCTTTAATTTTCTAAACTTTAAACTTACATTGTATATACACTTACTGAAATTTCATACTCTTGGGCCTCAAATGCCACAGAGTTTGAGAGTCAGTATATGTGGGCAAGGTCTAAGAATCCGGATTTCCAATGAGAGTCCAAATAATACTAATGTTAAGATCACATAAATACCATTACTATAAATGTTGAAAGTCATATAATTATATAAATCTTTATTTTTAAAATTGCAGTGTTCCTGGGCCTGGGGGCTCATAGCTGTAAGCAGAGCACAGCCAAGCAAAAATGGGAAAGTTGTCATGGATGTGAGGCCCATCTGAGGTATAGGTCGAGATGCTATCTCCATAAAGAAGCTTAATGTAAAATAAAATAACAATGTGCTGTGATTTGTATACGGACTGAATGTGTTTTAGAGAAGTCCATGTGTTGGATGGCTTGAGCCGTGGTATCATGCATGGTATTAGGCAGTGGAATTTTGAAGAGTGGGTGCTTCAAAATCAGAAAAGATTACTGCTGATCCTTAGGAACAAACTAGTTACCATAAGAGCCAGTTGTTGTTAGAGTAGTTGCCCTATGTGCTTGGTTTCTTCTGCATACATCATCTCTTTTCCCATTGGGCCTCTATTCTTTGACCCAGCCAGGTGGCCCTTGCCAGAGCTTGAGCAGATGAGAATGCCAAACCTCAAATTTTAACCCTCCAAAACTCTGTAGTAAGCAAATTTCTTTGCTTGAAAGAGTACCTTGCATCAGGTATTCTGTGATAACAACATAAAATAAACTAATGAACAGGATAATCATCAATTAAAAGTAAAATGAAGCCATGCTATAAAAACTTCAGAATTATGCTATAGTGAGTGACTAACTGCCATAAGCTATTTTGAGCAGAATGTTCCTTATAGATAATTCATGCTTATTCACAGGAGAAAAAAGCTAATCTAGGCCAAGGACAATTACCACCAGCAAAAGTCAGAAACCAAAGTACAAAAACAAATTAAGAATATATATTAGGCTTTAATTATTAGTCTATGTACAAAATGAAAAATCTATCTTAAGGTTTTCTTAAATTAGAAGGTTTGGCTCCTCCTAATTGCACCATTTGTCCAATTCTTTCTAAAATATCTAATCACAGAATACTCAATGACAACCACATACTCTAAAGCTCAAAATAATTTCTATTTTCCCCTGCTAATAACATACCGCAGATGCTCTCCTGGCAGCCCTCAAGATTTCAGAGTGATGGGTAGCAAAGCTGCTTACTAAGATTCCAGGTCAGATCTGTTGTGATCCAATTTGTGATATTTGAAAATCATCTCATAATGAGCTTTTATAAATTATTGTGATTAAACTGCTTGTTATGTGCTTGCCCTTCCTTGATCCCTAATTTAATTTTCTTCAATGATTTTTTTTATTCCACCCATCTTTCTCCTTCAATGCATAAAGTGAAAAGAGCAAATCGCTTCCTTTTAAAATTACATAATATGCCTTCATTTTATCTTGATGACTTAGATCATAGTCCTTTTATTAGCAGGAAAAAAATGACCGGGATATTATTTTGAGCCTATTTTAAATAAGGAATAAGCTTCAGCAAGAAAGAGACTTTTTAAAGGCCATGAGAGAGTTTAAAGTCACATTGGTGTCTGGTCCTGAGATTCAAAGTGAAAGTAATTGCTGGCTTCTAGAATGTGGGATCTCAGAGGGGACCTGGAACAAAGCCCACACACTCCATGTGTAGATTTCAAAAACTGTATGAACTGTTACAACTAAACGCACACCCACATGTTCTCACAGAATGACTTTACATCTCAAATGTGTTCCTAAAATAAACATCCTATGCCAACCAGAATATTAGAATTAAGGAAATTATGGTTTGCAGGAAAAGAATGTATTTATATCCTCCTATTCTTTCTTTCCTTTTCTTCTCCATCCCTCCTTGCTCCATTTTCCTTCATCCTCCCCTTTCTTCCCTTGGTTTTAGTTCACTGAGTAGGGTCTGCCCCAATGTATTAGAAAGACCCTTTAAAGAAGAAATAGAAATTTCTTATCACATAGAAAACATAAGCTATGATGTGATTGAAATATTGCCTATGGTGTTATTTTTCTTTTCTACTTGTCTCTATTTAGCAATTTTTGTACAATCATCTACATTTATGGAGAGGTGATATGCAGCATAGTGCTTAGGAACATGGTCTTCAGAGTGCCTGGGTTCTCATATTACTCTAATTCCTGTTAATTGTGTGACATTAGGCAACCTGGTACCTCTTACGTCATATTAATTCCTCTATGTATAGATTGATATTTAAGAAATGTTCTACCTAATTTGAGCTGTCAAGGATCAAATCAACTACATTTAATGAAAAATGACAATCGGTGCATCATCATCATCATCATCATCTTGTGATTACTTCAATGATGATATAGGGTGCTGTTCATTTACTTTTGTCCTTTAAGTCTGCAGTATTCTAAAGTTTGTGTTACCCAGAATTCATATATTGAAATCCTGAACCCCTGATGTAATTGTGTTAAGAGGTATGGCTTTGGGGGATGGAAGACTGTGAAGTTGGACCTCTCTTGATGGATTTGAGCTCTTATAAAAATAGGTTCAAGGAAGTTCATCTGCTTCTCCCACTATCTGATAGCACAGCAAGGATCTGGCAATTAGCAACCAGGAAAACAACCCTTTCTAGAACCTGATATTTTTGGAACTTCTCAACCTCCAGAACCATGAGTTATAAGTTTAAGTTGATTGTAAGCCACCCACGCTGTGGTATTTTGCTACAATAGCCTTAATGGATGAAGCATTCATTTTACTAGAACACAGAACACTTTTCTTATGGTTCTTATCTCTGTGTCTTGCAGATTCCCATTTACATTCTCTTCAGGATGCAAATGCAGAGTGTTATGGTGGCTGGTACAACATTTTGGAATCACTTTCCTGGCAAATCCTGGGAGATTTCAAACTAAGATCCACATCTAATGCTGAGAATGCTAGACTAAACGGTAAACCTAGAATTCATAGCAAAATTCCCCAGGAAACACAAAGGAATCCAAAGGAATGAAACACTTTTCGGAACTCTCAGAGGTGGGATCTGAAAACAAAAGTAGGCTTGTTCATTGGATCTCTGTGCAAAAAGAAAGTCTGGTCAATCTTGACCTCACTACTGATTCTGTGATATTACATTACTCAGCTACAAAAGATCAAAGTGAGTGGACACATCTTTGGGACTTTCCTTGGAGTGCATTTGATTCCACTGTGCTGTTTAGGGAGGAGGTGGAATAAAACATCATAGAGTATGACTTGAAAGTTCACAAAATTGAATGAGATGTGTGAATCTGTAGACAGTCATGAGAAACTCACTTATCACTAATGTAAATGTTTTTCAATATAAATACCTGGTTCTTCTTCTGAAAGTATTAAAAATCAGAGGACCGAATTACCCTTCTGTTGATAACAGTTTAAAATAATAGTCAACATATAAATAACATATTTTTTAATGCCAGCAGATGTGGACAGAAAGTATGGGTTTCTCATGGGTCAGCACAGATTTAAATACAGAATCCAGACAGGTGAGCAGAAAGTCAAGACCAACTTCAGGCTGGGGGTATTTGCCAAATCAAGTGAGGTTGGCATTTGTTGACTTTCACAGGCTGGTTGGGAGATCAGAGATGAGAGGCGTCCTCACCCACATAAAATGGGCTTCGCAGCAGGATGCACTCAGAGCAACACTGAATAATGTTTAAAAGAAAAAGGAAATAGTCACTGCCTACCTTCTGTAAACCTTCCTGTGCTTCACACTACCTACAGCAAAAAGGACAGCTGACTATTTCTGACCTTGACATTGGGTGGAAAAGAAAATGCCATCGCCTGAGAAATTATGTTCACAAAATAATCGTTTCAGGAGTTTGCATTCAGTTCACATTATCTATATGGCTTGAGAAAGTTCAAGCTGAGAAATTAGCTTTAATGTCTCTTTTTAGGGTAAGATTAGCTTTAACAAACAACCCTGAAATATCAGTGGTTCAATACAGACCACATTTATTCCTTTTCTACACACTGAATGCTACAGAGCAGTAAGTATAGAGAATGAATTCTCTCACAGAGGCCCTTCTGACTTCTTTGAATGCTTGTAAAGCCTCTTGAAGCATGATCTATCTATCTATTGTTAGGGGAAAAAAGACAGGATCCTATGTAGGAATAGTCAGAGAGTTACTGTTGGTTGTTTTTGCTCTTTACTCTTTGCTCTTTGTGGGGGGGCACCACTCAACTCCCAAATAAATCACATGGAGGCTTATTCTTACTTAAAAATGCCCAGTCTTAGCTTGACTTATTTCTAACCAGCTTTTCTTAAATTATTCCATTTATCTTTTGCCTATGGGCTTTTATTTCTCTATTTCTGTATACCTTTTCTTTATTTCGTTCTTCATGGCTTGCTCTGTAGCAGGGTGGCTGGCCCCTGAAGTCTTCCTCTGCTCCTCTTTCTCATGCCACAGTCTCTCCTCCCAGATTTCTCCTTCTATTTATTCTCTCTGCCTACCAGCACTACCTATTCTTTCTTCTGCCTTGCTATTGGTTGTTCAGCTCTTCATTAGACCAATCAGGTGTTTCAGACAGGCAAAGTAACACAGTTTCACAGAGTTAAACAAATGTAACATAAAAGAATGCAACACATCTTTGCATCATTAAACAAATATTCCACAGCATAAATAAATGCAACAAATAATATTCCACAACAGGGAGTGATGTATTAAAGCACTGAAAATGGCCTGTGGGACTGGGTATATAGATCAGTAACACAGCAATTACCATACACAGACCCTGAGTTCCCTTCCCCCTGAAAGAATCCAATTTTTCTGTGGTTGAACTCCTTTACACTGCCATTTTGAAGAGGCAATCTGCTTCTTACCTTGAATCTGGGTTGAATGTAAGACTAGTATTGCCCAATAGAAGGAACTGAAATCAACACTGTGGGGTTTCTGAGCTGAAGAGGGCCAATAGCATCTAAAGTTTCCTATTGGCACTTGGTCAGTATGTTATAATGCTATTTAGTCAATTCTGCCAGACAGTGGTCACCAAGAGGCTATCAAGAATAGATGTCGAATAAAGCAAATGACCACAGGGTACAGAATTTCAGCACTTTAACTCACAGTGACCACCAAAGATTACAATATGGAAGAAAGACCCTCTGAGGCTCTCTTGACAGCTCACACATTAATACAATCATGTGACAGAAGCCAGGAAATACTGAAAAACACAGCACTGTCCAGTCAATTGACCATTGAAATAAATTTAAAAATTGCGTGCTCATGTTTGCGCCACAACAACTGAAATTACATGGCTTGTTTTTACAGGTTAAATTTGGAAGCAAGTTCATTACTCAACTTTAGATTGAAAAGAACTCAGCCACGAAGTTCCACCAAACTCCAAGAAAGCTGGAGAGTACAACCTCCATAACAAGCCAGAATGAAGAAGCAATGTGTTAACAGATAGCTAACCCACTTCTACTTAGACCTAAGCCCTTAGAATGGACAGAGATAGACAATAGCGGAAAGATTTTATCTTTCCTTCCTACTTTAAAGAATAAGCATGAAGTTTGAAGAAACACAAGCAGGCATAATTCTAGACAGTGTAAATACCTTAACATTTATAAACAACATTCTGATAGAACTCAGAATGGACTGAGTCCCCTAAATCTGATGCGTGATACTGACTCAAAATTAGGAGGAAATCTGAGTGACGACTTAAAGCAGATTTTAAAGACAAGCAATCAGCACTTTTAAGTTTCTTTGCCAGAGAAATTTCAGATCATGACAAGATTTGCAAGCAAGTTCTAACAGACGTTCAAGGAAGAGATCATTTGAGTATTAGTCACACTGTTCTAGAAAATAATAAAAGAAAGAATGTTCTAGTAAGTGTGTGACTTCAGGAATCATGATATATAAACCAAGCAAGAAGACAGGGCACTGGAAATTTATAGGAAAATTTCACTAATAAACATGTATACAAACTGCAAAGGAAATCCAGCCAAGTGAATTTAGCAGATCATAAAAGAAAACATTAGTATTAACTTATGGTTGTTCCAGTAAGGTCAGGATGCAAGTGCATGTACACATAGCTGTAATTAAATTCACTGTCTTAACAGATTTTTTAAAAAGTAAAGTTTCTTCTCTGATGTGTAAAATGCTTGAAAGCTATCCATCTGTCCTAATAAGAAGAAAAGGTAAACAAATTAAAAACTATCATGAGGTTCATCAGAGAACTGAAGGCATAAAGAAAACTGCTACCACTCCCCCCAAACTTAATAGACAAGGAGGTACAGAGAATGATTTAGTGACTGGAGAGGAGATAAATAAGCCAAAACCTTCCTCTGCAAGGAAATTATTGTGTGGAGTGAAATAAGCCAAACTCCTAGAGAATGATTGATTATAAACACACAAAAGCATCTATACCTATGACATGGTAGCAGAAGATAGAGGGAAGAAAGAGACAAACAGGTAATATATAGGATAATGTGGAGATGAATAAGATCTAAATACTTAATATATTTAAAAGAAATGGCCTTGAGGAAACTTACCACTATGTATAATGAATATATGCCAAGGAAAAAACAAAGGTATTTGTACTAGAATAAGAAAGGTTGAAATTATTATAGAGTTGGCATAAATGCATCTCAGAACTAAAAATCTATAGAGTTTTTTGTTGTCATTGTTGTTTGTTTTGTTTTGGTTTGGTTTTGGTTTGGTTTGGTTTGGTTTGGGCTTTTTGGAGATTCGATGGTCTTAATGTTTAGGAATTATTCCAGGATTTGTCATTAAAGACTTGGGGGAAAAACTACACAGCAATCAGTACAGAAATAAAATAACCAGTCATCTACAAAAACACCAGTGGTCTCTGGTCTTCACAGGTCATGTAACTAGAACTTTTAGAACAAATGCCTTGCCTCAGTGGTCCAATAAACAAGCCTTGGTCATGTGTCCTCATATATCAGCTGAGAAGATGATGGCAAAAAGCAGAGAAGGGAGAATTATTTAAACCTGGTCATGATGGGAAAAGAAATAAACAAAGGGCTCCAGTAACCTCAAGTAAGCCTTCAGGGTACTGACAAGGCCTTTTTGTTTAAATCGATGAAGAGTTGAGTCAAGAGGGATGAATAAACTGACTTGGTCAAGACTGACCTGGTTAATCATTGTCTCTATCCTGGATTTTCAGGACGGTGTGAAGAAGTCATTATCATTGTCATCATGTGAGTGAATCAATCTAGAACCCAAGACACAGCCTTGCCTTTGGAGATAATTGCCCCTATCAAGGCGGGGTGGGAGGATGGAATTTCAAGTTGCTCTTCCCAGAATCCAAAGTGTCTACAGCTTTAGGAAAACACCTATGTCTGCACTTTGAGCCTTGAGGACACGTGAGCTAGGTCACTGAATTACTCTGAGTGGTTAACATGCCAAAGCAGTGAAGAAAAACACAACGGGAAAGCAGAGACATTAAAAACACACCCTGTTTTTAATGACCTTGGATTACATTGCCTGCTAGTATGACATCAATGGCTTTTAAGAAAAACAGAAACTTTTGAGTGCCTTTTTCAACTTTCCTTCAAAATGTCTTTTAGCCCAACACTAATCTACAGAGGTTTTATCAGAGCCCACTTATCTGACAAAGGGACAAAGGAAAAATCCAAACTCAGCCTCCTCTGGCTATCCTGTCTCTGTATAGTTTAGGAAGTCCTAAGAACAAGGTTTGGTCTCACAAAGAAGGGAATCACAAGATCCTTTTCTGTGATCAGATTACTGTCCCATTACTAAAGGACTCCTGCTACAGATTCCTTCAACCAATACATCACGTCTGGTCTCAACAGAAAATCATCCTCCAGGCTACTGGGCAATACTCTCAGGCATCAGAGAAGGCACTGGAAGCAGCCAGCTGCCACAGGAAAGTTGGAATTTTCAGGTCAACAATATTCAACAACTATGATTGAAACATTAAGGGTTCTAATGTAGATAGCCACATATAAGATAAATTGGGGAAGCAGACAGACAGAATCCCAGAAAGAATAAAAAAGAAATGGTTAGGATTGTTATGCCCAGATCATGGAGTCCCCCCAAAACCAACTAGGAGACAGAGTCCTGTATGTAAAAGCAAAGAACCTTTTTATTCTTACACAAGTTTGCAAACTCGGTAACTCTGTGTGCCCAACATGTTGGAAGGATCGGAGAGCACACGAGCTCAGTTAGGGTTGGGTTTTTATGGTAGCAAAGGTGGGGATGAGGGATTTCTAAGGTTCAGGACACCTGGTTGGCTTACATTTGTCTAGGGGTGTCCTGGTGAAAAGTGATGGATGTGTGCTGGCAGGTGATCCTATCTACAACAGTTGGAACAGTTAAGAATTTCCTTTGGATAGTCTGTTCCTGGGTGGTGCCTGGGTAGCCTCAGTTTGTGGTCTTTATCAGAACCAGGTGTTGTCTCAGGGTAAACTACTGAGATTCAGGCCTCTATTGAGCTTGTCCTGGCTGGGTCCTACAAGGATCAAAACCACTAACTACAATAAAATTTGTCTTCATTAGCAGTAATACTTTACTGTGGAAAGACAATGTCAACATAAACTTCTGAAACTGAAAAACTAAGAAGAATGATAAAATAATACAACAGAATATCACAAAACTATAGGACAACTACAAACAATCTCAGAGGTGTGTGCTGAGAGTACCCGGAGGAGAATGAGAAAGGAAATATTTAAAGCAGCAATTACTGAAGAACTGTGGAATCACTGTCTGGTAGTAAGCCACTGGCACCAGAAGTGGAGAGAACAGCAAACATAACAAATTCCTAACAAATAAACAAACTAACTTGCACACATCATAATGAAACTGCAGAAAATCAAAACAAAGGAAAAAAATCAAAGAAGGCATAAGAAAGAGAGAGCAAGAAAGATGAAATTTACATTTGACATTTTGGCAACTGTATCAGCAAGTAAATTAGAATATTAAAGTGTTGCTGGGCAGTGGTGGCACACGCCTTTAAACCCAGCACTAGGGAGGCAGAGGCAGGCAGATCTCTGTGAGTTCAAGGCCAGCCTGGTCCACAAGAGCTAGTTCTAGGACAGACCACCCCCCCAAAAAAAAAAAACTACAGAGAAACCCTATCTCTAAAAAGAAAAATATTAAAGAGTTGAGGAAAGTCCACAACAGGGAATTCTATATTGTATCAAACTGCTTTTCGAAACTAAGGAGAAATAAAGACTTTCTCTAGCAAATAAAATTGAGAAAAATTGTTGCCAATTGTTGTAGTAAAACTTTCTCTTCTCTGTATAGCATGATCGTGCCATCACCATCACTGAGCAGAGAGATACCCTTGTTCCTGTAATCCCTGCAATGAAATAAGCAAAGAGATTCCATGTATGGTAACGCCAGTAGAGCTGTTGACACCACTGAGGAGAATGAGAAAAACAGAAGGTCTCAGGATCCTCCCCTGACATTTCAGCCATTGCTACCCTCTGCTCTCCTTCTACACCCTGCATCTGGTCATGAGAGATGGTGAGGTCATAGGAAGTGAAAGGCTAGCTGAAAGCTTTGGGAAGGCCATCACATGCCAGACTTTTCAGTGGATACAGCTATCGGGCAGTCACCCATCCTCCTGTGAACAATGCTGATGTACTCATTGTTTTACAAAGTTGAACTTGGGTGTGATTATGACTTTGGTCTGTCTTTAGAGCCATATGAAGTAAATAGACATTTCTTGAAGGCAAACTCAATGTGCCTTGAAAGAAGTGTTAAAAGTTGTTCTTTGGGACTGGCAAGATGGCTCATGAAGGTGTTTGCCACTGAGTCTGAAGACCTGGGATTGATCCCTGGGAACCACAGGGTAAAATGAAAGTATCAAGTTCTGAAAATTATGTATATGCACATGTGTGCGTACATGCATGCAGACACACTTTTTAGTACAAAATAAATGCATAAATGAAAAAGTAGTTCTTCAGAGAGAGAAAAACTGTCAAAAATTTAGATCTAGGATGGAGATGGCACAATGAGAACTGGGATTGTTGCCCAAGCATGTGGGCCTGGGTTCCCAGAACCCACCGAAAGTAGGATTGATGGCAATATGTAATTGCAGTTCTCAACTGACAAGATGTGAAGTAGGGACACAAATGTGCATTTAGACATATATCATATTTATGCGCACATTTGACACACATGTACACATGCAAATAAATGAAGAAGAGCATGAGAAAAGGGACAATCAAAGAGAGAAAATATTAAAATTCCCTCAAATAAAAAAAGATGCCACCTCAATTTTGGAATACTTTTGTTATATTATTTTCAAAGTATGAACAAATTAAAAAGAGAAAAAATGTTAATTTTCTAGATAATATATTAAGAGAAATAAAAATAGAAAATAACAAAAGAAGAAAGTGAAACAGAGGAAGGTGAAGGAGGGATAAACACATCTGTTGCCAGCTGTGTAAGGAACAACCACACAGTTTTCCATGACATTTTACTCCCATGGATAATCTTAGAGTTCTCCTTTCTCTCCATTTTCCCTAGCATATAGAATATGATGCTGTAAATGATGTACAAATATGCATCAACTTAATTAATTTATTAATATTCTTAAAGAGGAAGGAAGAAAAGAAGGATTATGGCATGCATGTAATTTCATGTGCAGATTTTAAAGCCTTTAAGGATCAGAGAAATCCTGTTATTACTTTTCCTCCAATATTATCCAAGGAACTAAAGTAAGAAAGAGAATGTTAAGGCATAAAAATTGGGAGAAAGGGTAGAAAGCTCCCATAATTCAGAGCAGATGTAATCATTCTTAGAAAATGCTCCCCAAATCTATAGGCACATTACAAAATCAGATAACAGAGGTTAGCAAATAATTCTGAAACAAAATATAGGAAATTTAATTATGTTCCCATAAAACATCAACAGTGAATAAAAACCACACTTACTTTTAAATCACATGAAATAAAATTTGATACCAGATTATGAGTTTCTATAAAAACAGCGAGTTGCAATACCTACATAGAACAGACATCCCAACAGGTTTGTGTCTTCTCACCCTTTAGTAGGGAGTGACTAATGAGATTCCTGCTGTGGACAGGATGAGAGTAGCTCCTTCCAAAATGTATGCTCACACTTGACCCCCAGTGAAACAGTATTAAGAGGAGAAAACTTCCTTAACCTGTTTTTCGCCCCTTACCATCTGAGACAGACAAATGAGCTGACCTTCCTTTTTCTGAGCTGCAGTACTAAGGAAAGCAGGTCCTGTTCCTCATCAGAGCAGCACAGTAGAGCTGACCCTGTCGGCAGAGGCATGGGTGAGATAACCCTGAGGGTCTAAGAGTGGAATAGCTCGCCACACTCCCCTTGTCGTCCATGTGGCGGTGAGGATGTGGGAAAGATGCCCTTCCTACCCCTTGACCCCGATACCTGTGGTACACAAGGGAGCTGACCCTCCCCGCTAACCAGCTACAGGGAAAGTGGACCCTGCATCTGGCCTGGGCAGCACAGTAGAGGTGACTCTGTTGTTGGAGGTGTGACTGACACAGTCCCGATGTTGTGAGCATGGGAGAACTGTACCATTACTCATCTGCTACATGGAGGCGTGAGTGGCGGGGGGGGGGGGGAATGCCTTCCCTGCCCCTGCCTACCCATCAATGCCTGAGGAAGGTGGAAGGGCTGGCCCTGAGGTCACAAGAGCAGGAGAGCTGTCCCTGTCCCTCATCAGCTGTAGAACTCCTGAGAGTGGCCCCTACACCTTACTTGGGCAGCTCAGTAGAGCTGGCTCTGAAGGCGTAGGTATGGGAGAATCAACTCTGAGAATATGTGAGCCCAAGAATTGTCTCCCCCCCCCCAATTGCTCACTACTGCAAGAAGTGAACTAACCAGGGCAATGCTGGAGAGTTCACCCTGGTGGTGAAAACAGGAGATAGCTGGCGGGTTGACCAACCCTGCATCTGCCCAAGACCAGAACCAAGGCCATGTGTTAGCTCACCCCAACATCCATCCCATCTGGGATCTGCTGGAGCATGGTGAGGGGGTGGGGATTTCAGTCCTGTGGACCCAGGGTTGCAGGATCTCTATGACAGAGAGCAGGAACGGGACTTCCAGGTAGGGTCCCAGTGATTGGCAAGCACCGATGGTGGAGCAGAGACCAGGGACCTTGAACTAGAGCAATCATTCTTTGCAATGGACTTTTTCATGCAAAATGTACAGATAAAAAGGTATACTGTGTGACTCACTGTATCACACTGAAGCTTTCATGATGAGACTTTCCCTTTTTTCCTTTTTTTTTCACTTTTTTTTAAGTTTTATTTTGCTATCGTTTGATGGGGATGTAAGGGATTGGGAGGCGTGATGTGAAAGACAAAGAACAAATGAAAAGAAAGTTTTAAAAAAGAGGTGGAACTTTAAAAGGTGATTAAATTCTGAGGTTTGTAGTGTCATAAACGGGCACCTTTACGTGAAGGTTAGACTCCAGGCAGTCATCCCATTCTCTGTGATGAAGAAAAACGAGTGTGTCTCCTCTGAGGGTGCAGCCATTTTGGAGGATGAATCTGGGCCCCCATCACACACCAGACCAAACAATATCTTGATCCTGAGATTCCATGACTCCGGAACTAGAGAAATGAATTTCTGTTGTTTATGTCATTCGAGCTGTGGTATTTTGTTATACAAGCATAAACAGACAAAGATACTAACCAGTCCTCTGACTCTTTTGATAAGAATTGGCTTTCAATATTGATACTACTAACCTGAAGTTAGTTCAGAGACCCCATAGGTGAAGAGGTTGGTGCTATAAGGCTGCTTTCATTCGACACTGAGTACAAGTCACCTATGCTTCTGATGAGCTTGCCTATTGGGTCCGTACTAGTTCCTCCTCAGGTCTGATAATTTGTTGTGATGTCTCACAAACCTCAACAAAACATTTGTACATATTTGCCAGTTCATTATAGAAAATGTTCTAAGGATGCAGATGAACTAGCAGAAGAGGTGTATAATGTGAGATTTGGAACACTTCTGAGAGCAGGAGCTCCTGTCTCTGTGCAGCTGCACGTGCCACTCCTGACATGGATATTTTGTGCCTACCTGGATGTTTTCTGAATTCCATCTGTTTCGGATTTTATGGAGGTTTGGTTACACAGACAAAATTAATCTGGTTGTTGACCTTTGGTGATTTAGCTAATATGTAATTCATTTCCCCTCCCCAGAGTTCAGGCACGGATCTAATCATGCCTGATCTTTCTGGTGACATAGCCCCATCTGGAAGCTGCCTAGAAATCCCAGCCACCAGTTATCTCATCAAAATATAGAAGATATTCTAAACATCCCACTGATATCAAGGGTTCTCTGTTAAGAAGCAGAGCTGTAGCAAATGATCTTACTAGAACCCATCTCTCAGAAAATCATAAGAGTGTTAGAAATATGTTACCAGGTACCAGACAATGACCAAAAAGGTCTTTCTTGTAATTCCAAATCAACTGATTTCTAAATCAATTGACACACAGTAAAGACACAGCCCTTCTGAGGGTGGTAAAGGCTCCTCATGCAACATCACAAAGGCCTTCAGGTAGATCGTGAGCCACAAATCTTAGAGACTATTAATACAGTCCTAGTCATATTTATGAATTATTTTACCAAATGTCTCCACTACAGAGCAAATCCCTCTAACATCAAGTCTGGAAGGAACTCTATCAGAGAATGAAGAGGTTCATGAGAACTATGTACAGGTCAATAGAAACTTGTACAGTCCTTACTCCTCAGGTTTTATCCATCATCATATTCCACAGCTTCTCTCACATCCATCAGCATCTTGTTCTTCAGATTTCCAAATGTCTTTCCTTGCACTCCAGTTCAAAGCTGACTTCTTTCGATGTGAAAAACAAAGCACCCTGGAGCATTCTTTCCATGCCCACTATACCAACAAGTCTCTAAGCAAATGACCTCATACTTACTGGTTTATCTTCTCTTAGTTACAGACGATGCTTCTATTTTTAGGCTAACATGAGACCTCTCCTTGCTCAACAGATGCCCACAACCATCACTCTGCCCCCTGTATCCACCTATCTTCTACTTCCTACCAATGGATCACTCTCTTCAGCATTCAAATCATTCAGTAGTCATTTATGGTACCTTGAAAATACTTTACTGGCTCTATCTTTTTGCATTAGGATGCATTTTAGTTTTGTTCCCCTTCACAGTAAAGCTATGTGAGAGAAAACTGTTTCCTCCTGTCTCTTATACTGCCTCCAATTCCTCTTCTCCTTTTTCTTTTCAGCCATCAGATTTAGATATTTCCCATCCCCAACACACACACACACACACACACACACACACACACACACACACACATACACACAAAATAAGCAAACCGTTATTATGTAAATTATTTATACTATGGAGCTCAGGAATGAGACAACATCAGGAAAGAAGATGGAAAATGCGTCAATGATGTAGGAGAAATTCCAGGAAAGTGTATTGTCCTAGAGACCAAGGGAGGAAGCAATTTGGAAGAAAAAAACACGATAATCTGACTCATAAGCCATTGACAGCAAAATAAAAGGAGGACTGGGAAATGACAAAGGGATTGAGCATCAGAGGATTCACTGGGTTCCTTAGCAAGGGTGGGTTCCATGGGAACAGAAGAATAAAAACCTTAATAGAGACTATCCGAAAGAGATTTGGAAGTGAGGATTGCAACATGGTACCTATGCCCACTTCTTGGTCAGTTCTTGTTTGAGAGGCTTTAAGGACTTCTTGAGTTAAACACACAGCTGTGACTTACACGGATACACGGTTGAATTAACTGCATGACAATGTTCAAAGGGAGAGGTGTAGGGCAAACCCACTGATCATTTCTAAGCCTTTCCATTTGGGTTCACACAGCACATATTCAATCTGCCACAAGAGGCTGTGAGAAATCCTGCCAAGCTCATGAGAGCCTTAGAACTCTTCGGCTGGAGCCCAGCCACGTAGGCAGCTTCTGCCTGATGCGTATGAAGGCTCCAGCCTCTAAGAGAGGCAGAAGCACTCAACACCAATTTTATTTGTGAACAGTTTAGTGGTGACTCACACTCAGTGGTGACGCTTTCTGAAGTTTCCTTTACTTAAGAGGCAGCCTTCAGAAGTCGGGCCAGCTATGCCACCTCTGGGCTGCATGGGGAGAGGGAGTCAGCAAGCAAAGATCCTGACTTTCACTAACTTAGCCATAAAGGGGATAAGAGAAATCAGAAGACAGGTGGGGGGGAATATACTGTGTTATTTTTATAGGAGTGAGATTACAGGGTGTATGGATGATTATATGAATAGCACAGTAAGGAGAGAAAAATATAGTCATGCAAGACAGTGGGAAACGGGAGGAAGAGAAGAATAGAACTCAATGTAGAGAAGAAACAAAAACCTGAAAGTGAGCCATCATATGTTCTACTAACAAGAGTTCACTATGATTAGAAGCAATATTATTAAATATAAATAATAAATAGCTTCCCTATTTCAGAGACCTGAACATAATATCCATGTGAGATATTCCTAACTCTAAACATATATGAAATATGAAAGATTTTATTGGAAACCACTATAAAATATCACTGACCAGCATAAAATAGACAAGTATAAGAGAAAAAACACATCAATCAATGTTCTTGGGATAAAGGCAAATATTATAATGGAGCATTTTCCTGAAAGTAATTTAATCAAAGTTATTTGTTCAAATAAAAACTGATTTTAGAGGGAGGGAATATCAAAGAGTAACTAAAAGAAAACCTTTTCTTAGCTAAAGAATCCCCAAGTTACCTGAATCAAATTAAATTTATTGATTTATACCAAAATCTAATTAGATTTAGCAGTAGTAAAAAATTCAAATAAAATGCTTGTTTAGCATGTTGAAAGCCCTGGGTTAGTTCTCCAGCACCATAACAAAATAAAATGAAATAAATAAAAACAAATCGCAAAGAATGATAGAAAAGTAGGTACCATGTTTTCTCAACATTCCTCATTTTCTTACAAAGCAATAAACATTAATTGTAAGGAAGCTCAGAACATACATAACGGAAATTTTTAAAACATAACTGCAACTCTTCAAAGATAGCCATTCACTAGTAGATTTTAGCAATATTCATCCATTCTTTCTATGCTTAGTTTATTTGAGTTGGTGAATGTGATATGCAAAAAAATTTAGATACAAAGTTTAGTTAGCCTTTGTTCCCAAACAAGGTACATATGTAAACTAAAAGAAATTGTCTCTAGAGCCTTTGCCCATCTTTGCTAATAATACAGGTGTGTGGAGATCTATGGCCCAGCAGTGAGTCACTGCGTATTTGTTACTCAGTTCACACACAGTGAACCTGATGACAGTGTTGCTACCTTAAATCCTACTGATGACCCATACTGCATTTTGCAAAAATCACAAAGGGAAAAAATGGATTTGCAGGGGAAAAAAAGTGACATTTCTGAAGAAAGATGAAGACGGAGTAAGCACGTTTTTCTCTCCCCTCTCTCTTTCCCCCTCACCCCTCCTTCTTTCCCTCCTCTCTTTCTTCTGTTTCTTTTGAGACAGGGTCTCTCTGTGAAACAGTCCTGGCTGTCCTGAAACTCACTTTGTAGACCAGGCTGGCCTCGAACTCACAAAGATCTGCCTGCCTCTGCCTCCCGAGTGCTGGGATTAAAGGTGTGCGCCACCACCATAGGGCAAGCATGTTCTTTTGAAATGAGATTCAAAGATTATGTAAATTAAGTCAAGGAAGAAAGAGCCCATCCACTGCAGGAATGATGAAGTGACTGCCATTGCATAGGAGTGTGGGGAATACAGACACTAGCTTAAAAGAGAAATTCTAGGATGAAAGGATGAGAATGTCTGACAGGAAGTGAGGCCAATAGAAATCTTTCGGTTAAGGAAACTATCAAAGATGTTTTCTGGTATTGAAAATACAAAGGGTATTGTGTCAGAAGCCAATCTACATTTTGAAGGGAGTTTGACAGTTTGTCAAGACATAGCAAAACCGTTTGCTTCAAGGTACAATAAAGAGAAGGATGGCACACCAGTCAAAGTGCTCTCACTGATACTTTTATTCAAAAATGAAGCCATCTGATTCCCAGTGCTTTAATATTAGGGTATATTAAAAGACATTAATTTTGCTATTAAGAAACAGCTTGCAAGGTCATCTTTAGTCCCATTCTAAACGTCGCACAAAGACTACCCATCACATGGTGTTTTCCCCTCTCCCTCTTATCTTTTGTTCTCTTTTCTCCCTCTTTTTCATTTCCTGTCACTTTCATATCTATCTAGACATTTTAACAAAAAAAAATAGAACCATAACGAAAACATAATCTTTCCTTCTAATGCATATTTGATGCATTACTTTCATGCCACAAACATAATTATACCTTGATTGATATTTAGTGAGTGAAAACTATTTCATTATGGCTATGCTGACATTCATTCAAACTGCAGCCCCCTTCAATATTTCAGTTGTTTTGTTGCAATAAGATTCCTTGGAATTGAATTGTAGAATCACGGGCTATGTATGTATACCGTTAAACTTGGTACATATGACTGAACGTATTCATGAAGAGTTGGGTTTCCAAAAGTTCCACCAATTTACTCTTTTTTCCTGTGACTAAAGAGACCTCAGTGTTCAGAATGAACATCAGAAGTGGACATTTTTGGTATGCTTACTTTTTGTTAATGTAATAAGTACACCTTTTACATTTTTAATTAAATTATTGAACTGAACTGAATTTGTACTTGTGCAGTATGAGACCATGGCAAAATTAAGGATATCTAGTTTAGAGATATTGCTTTATAGAAACAATATTGGAGTCTCAAAGAATAGAAAACAGGGACTATAGCAGAAGTGGAGCAGAGGCTCTAGATTCTCTCTCTGTTTTACCATAAATGTTCAGATGGTCATAATAAACTTTGTGCTAAATGTGCCTTCAGTATTGAAACCCCAGAAGACAAAGTAGGATGACAAATATTTACTGAGGAGTAGGACTTGTAGTAAATACACATCGTAACTGAGAATGGGTTCTGGGGAGAAAAATGTATAAACAAACTTAACGTAAGTTAAAATAAACAGTAAATCAAACATATTTCAAAGTCAGAGTTAAAAGTCATAAATTTAACTCAATAGTACCTTCAATTTTGAGTAAGAACTTCATAGTTAACTTTATTTTTGGAATGGCATCTTGCTATTTGTGAGATTTGGGTGTCACAGATTTTAATTTAGTAATTTGAGAAAATTTTAATACTGAGAGAGTATTACATTTTCAATTTTTCCAGGTCTTCAGAAGGTCTGATAAACTTAGACCTTCCATTCTGACAAGGCAGCTACAGAAAGGAACAGAACAGTAACTGTTTCCTTTACAAAAGGCAGACATCACAGGTTCTTCATCTCCTCATTTGTTATTGCTTGTCTACCCTGTGCTTAAGAAAATAAATCAATCTTGAATTTCCTTAAATTTTATATTACAAAGTGAAAGAAATGAAAGTTCATTATATAACCTGATTAATGAATCAATTATACTTCAAAGGGACAGCAAATAAGTTTATTGTTATCTTTGGACATATTATTTGAGGAAATAAAAACTCTAAACAGTTTACAGTGTGTTTAGAAATACATGTAGGCTTGGGAGAAAAAAAGAAAAAGGATAAAGTCCTTAAAAAAAGAAAAAGAGAGTAGTTGGGTGTGATAGCACACACCTTTAATCCCAGCAGTTGGGAGGCAGAGGCAGGTGGATCTCTATGAGTTCCAAGACAGCCTCACCTACAGAGTGAGTTCCAGGACAACCAAAGATACACAGAGAAACCCTGTCTCCAAAAACCAAAACTTAAAAATAAAAATAAAAAAATAGAGTTTTAAAATAAAGCCACATAAAGATGGAAAATACACAGAGAATCTGGATACTGTATGCTATTATGTTGTCCTTAAATTGTTTGATAGCTGAAGAAGGAGCAACATCTGCTAAAAGACATTTGATTATAAATGCTGCTGGATTAATACAACATATATATTTTGAAAATGCCTTGATTTCAAAATTTAAGTCAAAAGATATGTTACTTTGGAGAAGAGGTTTTGCTTTTGTTTCCACAGGAAATGAGAGGCTGTGGATTCATTCTGGATTAAGAAAAATCAGATTTGACCAAGGAAAACACCCTGAAAAATCTCCAATAGGAGCGGATGGCCCAGATGATCCAACATTTCAGAGGACCTCTGTTGGCATTTTCTCTGAGTTCTACATCCAGAACAGCCTCAACCGCTGTCTGAGATGATCATGCCTCACAGAATATTCCAGTCAGGACTTGATCATAATCCTAAATTTTCTTTCGGTCCCCATAAGATTATCAGCACCCCAATCAGCAGGAAGTAGCTTAGAAAACTATGCCCAATTCCCAAAAAAATGGATTATGGATGTTTTTCTTTGTTTAGAGTGTTGGTTACAAGTTATTATGGATAATGGTCAAGAAGAAAGCTAAACAAAGTAGATTAGACTCAGAGTTTTTGTTTTAAAAAAGAAATGAGGGGAGTGCTGTGGGACAATTGTCTTGTACCCTGTAAAAATTTGTCACCTGTATTGATTTAATAAAATGCTGATTGGCCAGTAGACAGGCAGGAAGTATAGGCAGGGTGACCAGAATAGGAGAATTCTGGGAAGATGAAAGACTCAGTCTGCAGTCATCACCCAGATGCAGAGGAAGCAAGATGAGAATGTCTCACTGAAAAAGGTACCAGGTCACATGGCTAACACAGACAAGAATTATGGGTTAATGTAAAATGTAAGAATTAGTTAATAAGAAAGCCTGAAGTAATAGGTCAACCAGTTTATAATTAATGTAGACCTCTGTGTATTTCTTTGGGACTGAATGGCTGTGGGACTGGGCGGGACAGAAACCTCAAGCAACAATTTATGCTGTACTCTGACAGATAATCTGGCTAATGTTTTGAAGGGAGAAAAGCTATCAATAATCATATCTAGCTGTAAAGTTTATAAATCACAGCAGTGATCTGCTTGGCAAGACTTCCCTCAAAGGTGTAACAGTGACACTTTTATATTTGGGGCACTGAAGAGTTGTCGAATTGAACTTAAGTTCCACTCAGTAGGAGGGAATCCATACCTGATTCTGCAAATCTAGCCAACTATGCATAGCTATAGATTTCACAGACCTTAGAGGAGAACCTGCTACTGCCATGATCCTAAAGCAATATTGTTCCTAAGTGTATTCTAAATACTTATTCTTACACCCGTAGGTAAGTGTAGCTCTCACCCCTCATGAAGAAGAAGAAGGAGAAGGAGAAGAAGGAGAAGAAGAAGAGGAAGAGGAAGAGGAAGAGGAAGAGGAAGAAGAAGAAGAAGAAGAAGAAGAAGAAGAAGAAGAAGAAGAAGAAGAAGAAGAAGAAGAAGAAGAAGAACCTTCATTTTGCAGCAGATAAGGATTACTATAAAGATCCACAACTGGGCAAAACGCAGAGACTAAATGACTGTGGGATCTCCAACTGTAATTGGTACATCTACAAAGCAGTTCCTACATATAAGGCTCAGGGAACATGGTGGAAAAGGATGGCAGAAAGATAGTAAGAGCCACAGGACAGAGCAGCCTGTTTTGAGATAGCGTCTTCTATATAGCACAGGCAAATTGCATATATGCAATATCAACAATGTGGTTGCTTAAATAAGACCCACATGATCACCACACCAATCAACATTCCAACACTGACAGAGGAAATTTCACAATGCTCCACCCCCATGTGTAACAATAATAATTATAGAACAAGAGGTCATGAATTTGACAGGGAGTGGAGAAGAGACGTGGAGGAGTTCAGAGAGGGTTTAAAATGGTGTAAAAACAGTACTTAACATTTGGAATTCTAAAAATTTTATAAGTTAAAAAAATTAAATCAGGTCTGACTATATTCTGTCTATGTTCTTACATTTTTAGTACGAGGCAGAATGTTACTGTTTAATCTGAATTCCAGTGTCACCCTCACCCCATCCCATACACATAAGCCACTCTATTTTCAGTTTATGGTGCTATTTGGGTATTGGCTGGCAAAGTCAGGTCTCTGGAAGCCTTTGGAAGTTCCTCCTAGTGTCACGGGTGAGTTCCGTGCATCCCACTAATGCCAGCAGAGCCACCATGAAATGACCGCTTACAACTTCCGCATGATAAACTGAAATTTCTAAAGTCCTAAGCCAAATAAGTCCTTCCTCCCACCAGTTGCTTCCATTGATTTTTTTGTGTTAGCAGTGTTAGAGCAAAACACTGAAGTAGTGGCTTGTTCTCCTCTTCACTTGCTTTGCTGTCTCCTAAGTAGAACTCACCTGTTTATCACTGGTATAAGGTTACTCATTATAGTGTCTGCTTCGATAGCATCCAACCTAAGTTGTTAGGAAAAGTAAAGCAAGCAGTCCCATCTGCTGAACACTGTTGCTAAGACTGTGAGAAGGACTTCCAGACTCCCTACCCTTGCCACCTCTCTGAGGAATGGTCTTGTATAAAATTAAGAATGGGCATCAGAGTTCTTATCTCATGCTTCCCCAGAAACAGCTGCCCAGAGTGACGTATATAGCCCTATAATCTTGATGGAAGAGTGGTGTAGGAGGTCCTTCTACATTTGTGTTGTATTCATTGGTTAAATAAAGATACTGCCTTGGCCTTTTGATAGGGCAGGACTTAGTTAGGCAGGGGAAAGAGGACAGAATGCTGGGAAGAAGACAGAGACAGCCGCCGCCATGAAGCTGCCAAGTCAGACACATTGATTCTTTCCCGGTAAGCCACGACCTCGTGGTGATACACAGATTATTAAAAATGGGTTGAATCAAGAGTGAGAGTTGGCCAAGAAGAGGCTAGATATAATGGGCCAGGTAGTGTTTAAATGAATACAGTTTCTGTGTAATTATTTCAGGAGGTTAAGCTAGCCGGGCACCGGAAACGCAGCCCGCTCCTCATTACTATGAAAGAGCCACGGGGTGTGTGCTGGCTAGTTTTGTCAAGGGAACACAAGCTACAGTCATGTGAAAAGAATGAGAAAATCTCAATTGAAGAAACGTCACCGTCAAATTAGCATATAGGTATGTCTGTGTGTCATTTTTTCTTAATTATTGATGGATGTGGGAAGACCCAGCCTATTGTGGTGGTACCACACTGGGGCAGATTGTCCTGGGAGATATAAGAAAGGCAGCTGAACATAAGCCTGGGAGCAAGTGTGTAAGCAGAAATCCTCTATGGTCTCTGCTTCAGTTCCTACTCCAACTTCCTTCAGTGATGAGATGTTACCTGGAAGTGTAAGATGAGATGAACTCTTTCTTCTGTAAGCTTCCTTTGTTCAGTGTTTTCTCACAACAACAGAAACCAAGCTAGGACAGGGAGACAACAATCTGTAAGCAAAGATAGTTATTTATTCAATGCTGGCCCAGGCACTTTGTAAGAAAATTCTAGAAGAACTCTAATTTTTGAGTCTCATTCATTTTATAAAAATTAGAAAAACAACTGGGCTTCTTTCCTATTAAGGAAATAGACTCTATTGTGACAATTAATGAAGACAAGAACAATATAGACTTAGGATAATATCTTCCAGGTTCATGACAAGAAAGCTTATTAACAAGTTCAGTTACCCCTTCTCAGTTATCTAATTGTGTATTCATTCCTTGACAGAGGCTTTTATTCTAAATTGGTGAGTTAGTTCAACTACTTGTTTACTAATTACCAGACCACTGTGCCTTTATCATCTTGCCTTGGTCTGTCCAAAGTATCCTCTCAGTGAATAATCATCTGCTGATTGACTTGCATGGTGATAAACTGGATACTCTGTTTATGTTCTCAACGTGAGTGGGCATACCTCTTTCATCCATCAAGTTCATCACAAAGTCCTATGAACATCAGTGAGTGGCTGTCACATTTACCCTTTCCTCCTTAGTCTCCTGATGCTCCTCAGGATAAAGGACACACCATCTCTTGATTAAACTTTTACAATACCAAACTCTTGTCTACCACTGATTATGACCAATGTCAATCTATTCTCCCCACTCTGGTCTTCCTGACACTCAAACTCTGAGCATTCCACTCACTCATTCAAATCCTTGTGTTCACCTTCACAGTTCCCTTTCCTCGCACACTTATGATGCTATTATATATTCCAGCATTAATAAACAGTGACTGAATACAACAGGTCTCAGTTTCTTTACACAGTTTCTTTACATACTTGTCCATATTGCCTCAGTCTGGACTATCCCCCTCACAAACGCCAGCATGTTTACGCAGCCCTCACTTATCTCGCCCCCTCAAAGTGTTTCCTCTAAAGCCTCCTGTGATAGGTTAGAGTATCATCCCACTGCAACTGCCAGTGTAGGTTGACTTTGACGTGGAAGCAACGTTTCATCTCGTATTTATTTATCTCTAAACTGTGAATTTCTCTGCCACTCTGTTTTTCTTTGCGTTTCTGAAACTTGATCACAACAGGTGGAGGAAACTTTGTGCAGGTATGTCATAGTTTATTCTGGTTGAACGCAAGATAAGATGAGAGTCAAATAGCCATTTCCTTGACAAATTAATTCATTCGCTCAGTCACTGATTACATGCTTCCTAAATATAGGTACCCTACTATAATGAGCTACTGTAATAGTGAGCCTAGTAAGACTTGAAGCAACCTGTGAGGCCAGAGGCGCTGAAAGCCAAGCTCACACACCTCAGCACTCTGCTTAAAACCAACCATGTAAACATAATAATAAAAATAATAATGTCATCTCACATACTTATCACTTAACCACTTTTGAAGCACCTATGATTTTATAATACTTACATCAAATTTTAAATCATCAAAAAATTTTGGGGGAAGTCTCCTGGGTTATAATCATCCCTTAATTATTGACAACAGAACTGAGGTTTAGGAGGATTAAGTAACTTGCCTGAGATGACCTGTCATGATAGAGCTCAAAAACACCCTGCCTCTTACCCTTGCCCATTCCACGCCTCTAGCCATACACTTTGCTGCACCTCCCAGTCTGACTGTGTCACCAGCCACATGACTTGTCTTGGTGAATGGGATGTAAGAGGGTTCAAGACACTGAGAGTAGGGCAAGGCCTCATACAGCGGAACCTGCTCACACTTGTCCCGTTGTCCTTACCATTGCCACAGAAAGGACTTGTCTAAGCTAGACTGCTGCCCCCAAAACAGGAGAAGGAAACAGAATAGATACTAGCCATTTCTGCCATTCCAGCCACAGTTTCATAGACAGCTAGGAAACAAACGTGTAGGAAAATCCCAACCCGACTGGAAAACTTGTCCAGCTTAGGCCTGACTAAATTCCCAACCCTCAGACTCATGTGATGACCATATGCTTATGTTCTTATGCCACTGAATCTGGAAAGTTTCATAGAGTGTTATTTCAATAATCTAACAGTGTACAAAATCAGATATAAAGAAGATAATGAGCAAAGTATTCTCTTTTTTAATTAATTTATTTTACATAAATTCCTGATTGCAGTTTCCCCTCCCTCCTCTCTTCCCAGTCCCTCTCCCCACCTCCCCTCTGCATGCCCCCCAATCCACTCCTTGTCTATGTTTCTACTCAGAACAGGGGAGGCATGCCATGGATATCAACAAACTATGGCATATCAAGTTGCAGTAGGACTAAGCACTTCCCTGAGCAAAGTATTGCTGAATTCCTCTTTGAGTAGATATTGGCTATACTGAAGAGGTGTATTACACATTAAGCACACACATTAAGCACCAAAAGTTGAACATATCAACTGAAATTGTTCTCGCTTCCATCTATTTTCTGGGGATTGCCCATCATAATAACCGTTATCCATTGAAAGCGCAGAAATGTTCATAATGTTCATTATGTACAGATGAAAGAAACTACTCAAGGGAGGTTAGATGGAGGTTCCTGGGTCAGAAATGGCAGGAGAGAAAAGATGGATAGAGAAGTCAGAAACAATTATAGATGATTAGCCACCCCTAAAAAGGTCACAAGGCCAGAGGCATGAACTAAAAATATAGAATTAGATGCAATTTAGGCAACAGAATCATGGTTTGGGGAAACAAATAGAGGAAGATATGATATTTTACATATTAAATAACAAAAATTATAACAGCATGCACATAGCACTCGTGAAATGAAAATACAGCATTTGTACCAGTTCATGAGAATGGCCCCTTGGCGCTGTGAAGCTGAAGAAGAGATAAAAAGCTACAGGGTTGCATTTAAGGTAATTTTATGGGGTCTTGCTGATAAAGTGTCGAAGTGTCAGAATAATGGGGGCATTATAAAGTGGACAGGACAAAAAAAAATTTGATCGACACTAGAATGTACCCCCGACTTATCTCAAGTTTCTGCCAGGGTAAGCCACATTCCTAGCACCAAGGTATGGTCATAAAGCTTCGTACACCTCTCTAATTGTTTTGTTTACTTGCACGTGTTGGCAAACTATGTAGGAAAATCTGCCTAGGGCTACTCAGGAGCAATCATGGCAGTGATGATTTGAGATGGCTGTGGTTATGTCAGGATCAACCCATGTGGTATTCTTTAGTGGCCTTGCACTTAGTCAGAACTGTGGTAGGTTGGTCAAAACTCTTTTGGTGTGAACATAACATTGAATCAGTGGGCTTCACACTCATTACTCTGATATAATCAATTGCTCCTCTGCTTCACGGGCTTCAAATTCTACTGAAGTAAGCAGAGATAATCTCAAGGGTTCAGTATTCCTCACCGATAATATGAAATAAACAGGTGGCTTAAATAAGAGAGATTGACGTTCCTGCATTTATGTAGGTGGGGCCCACAAACAGAAAAACGAGATTTTTTTTAAAAAGTCACTGCTTAACTTACAAGCTAATGATACTAAGAGATTTAGCTTCCAATTGTTAAAATTAAAATTGAAACAGATAATAGTATGTAATGCTACATAATAGATTAATAGTACAATGCTTTAGAACTGTAAGTTTCCCAAAGAATACTGGAGAAAATCAACTAAGGCAGAGTATATCTTTCACCAAGCACCTTTACTCCTAGATATAAACTCAACAGAAATACATATTTATGTTCACTGTGTATAGAGAGGTTCATAGCATCAATATTTAGAATTGAAAAAATAGAAATAAACTTTCCATCAATAATCAAATTGATGGTTTTTTTAAATACCAGATTGAAGTCGTATACAATGATAAAAATAAAATATACAATTATGCTCAGAAATTAACAGAGCAAAAGGGGTCAAAAAGAGTTCCTCTCTATGTAATTCAAATTCAGTCCAAGTGAATCCACACTGTGAGCAGGGAGAGCCTTGGTTCTCCTGTGGAAATGGACAGCGGTTTCAAGGCTGTTGGGGGGGGGGGGAGTGGTCTCACACTGCTGCTTGTCCTGATCACTGGCTTCACAGATGTCTTTAGTTTGTGAAGACTCACTGAGTTTTATGCTGGCAACTTGCGTCCATCCTTCCATATTTACCTCCTCAATAAGTGACTTAAGAATTGAAACTAAGCTACAAGTCAAACTATTGTGATAGGACAAAAACATAGCTGCCTTACAGTTGCCAAACTAGAAAATTCTCCTTTAGTTGTACTTAAAAATGGAGACACAGACATCTCTTCTGTCTCCTTATTTGACTGAGTTAAGAAATCAAGTGTGGCAATTGAGCCAAGAGAAAGAAACCTTGTAAACTATAAGAATGTACACTTGGAAGTATTCCAGGGGAACAAAAACAAGTTTGGTTCTCATCCTAGTTTTTAAATGATTTTGCACTTTTAATGAGTTTCCCTGTGCAAATGATAGTCATTTAAGTGTTTTAGATCAAGTTTTATAAAAGCAGGTTTGTCAATTATATAACGGCCTTTAATGTACCCAGATTGCTGCTTTTGTTTCAGAAAACAGGAAATTGCATGATAGCTTGCAAATGGCACATTTAATTTCACAGGCGAAGGTCTACATGCAGTGCAGGAACTCACATTTAATAGCATCAAATGATACATAATTTGATTCATTCAACCACATTTTTAGAAATTAAACACTGAGTGTCAGTATCTTTCTATCCTCCATGACTCAACGATGTCAAAAGAAAACTGGTCCTTTCACCATAGCACTGCTAATCTGTAACAGTTGGTTGTTTCCATTCAGCATTTCAATCCAGTGCTCAGCATCTGGAAACAGTTGAAAAGGTCAGGTCGCCACTCCCTTATTCAATGGAGTAAAGTTTCAAAAATCTTAATGAGCTTCCTTGTTGTGCCTGTTAACATGCTTAGAATCACCTTTAGAAACCAACAGAAACTTTGCTTGTTAGACTGAGCTGAAAGTACAGGAAATTAGCAGAGGAAATTGAGATGCTGGACCTGGAGAATCCTCTTCTCCCATTAATATAGTTTCTTTGTATTACAGTTTTCCATAGGATCTCTGTCTAACTTTGGAGATATATAATTATAATTGAGGCGTGAGGACCAATACTCTGTTTATTAGAAGATGGTTAGCAGTATGCTAGTCAGCCCTGTGCCCTTAAAACAGACACCTATGACAATCAACTCTCAAGAAGAAAAGGTTTACTGTGATTCAGTCTTAAAGGTTCTGGTCTGTGACTAGATCATCTGTGATCACCAAAACTCAGTTGCCTTCAGCCAGAGTCAAATATCAACTTGGATGAAGAAAGGAAGTGAAACAGTGTAAATTTTCCTTCTGAGGTAGACCATTAGAGAGCTGCTGGCAATTTTGCCTTCAGGACTTTTTCAAGACGTCTGCACCTTCGTTCAACACCTTCTAGACTTTTTGGGAAGAGCTTGAATGAAAAGCATCTTTCATAGAGTGCACAGCTACTTGGGCTTGATGTCGTGTTGGTGTGAGAGTTGCTATCTGCTGTATGCATCATTAGAACATGCCTGCAAGAAGGATTTTGAATTCTGAAAGAAGCAGAGAAGGCAGTAAAAGTAAACATGAGAATGATAATAATCCCTCAGGAGAATGAAGATCATGTTCAGATATGCTTCTGAAGGGATTGTATGATGTTTCTGTATCTCCATGTACCCAGGACATCCTGATACTGTTCTGCTCATACAAGTGCAAGAACATTAAACTACAATTATGAGCTATTGAATTTCATTGACTTTTTCCTGGTCACAGACCCTTGTTAAGCTCATGAACAAGAACTGAAGGGAGGTGCCAGGGAAATAGTTTCACTGAGAACACCCCAAATCACTGATAGATGAGAACTATTTATTAATGATTCTACTCTCTTGTGACTTGTTCAGCAGAAGGTAGTCAGTAATGATCTATGAATTCCTGGCCCTTCATTGGGATGTGTGTGTGTGTGTGTGTGTGTGTGTGTGTGTGTGTGTGTGTGTGTGCGCGCGCGCGCGTGCTTTATGCCAGCTCTCAGAGTCCTCAGCATTCTGCAACTCCAACTGCCTGTAGCCTACTTGGCTGCTTCTCCTTCATTGTTTCAATTCCCTCCTTTTCCACCAGCTTTCCCATGAATCACTGCCAAACAAACTAATTTCATTTGAATTCTATTTGTTTTTGAAGAAAACCAAAGCAAAGAGGTCTAGTTGTGTACGCAGTTTTTCTGTCATGTAAGATCCTAGAAAGGTAACCTTAGAAGAATGGGAACCACAGGGAGTCTAGTTCAAGTTATATGATGGGGAAGAATGCCTTCTCCAGCTACACACAAGAAGATTGAGTCTTTTCTTTATCATGAGCATGCACAGAGTGGTAAACCTTTTCAAAGGGCAAACAGCATAGCATATCCTGATGGCATTTTACTAGTCCATTTTTTTGTTATTTACTCATATTGGCATAAAATATTCCATGGCAATTCAAATCTGTATGGAGTAAAATTTACTGGTATAAGGTTTAATGTATTAACAAAATAATTTGCAATATCTTATAATAGTCTGAAACTTGAGTGGTACCAAATAAGTTATCCTAGAGAAGAAAACACACTGCTTTTCAGTTTTAAACAAAATCTTTGTCATATTGTCAATTGGTAAAATACAATGCCTTCTACTGTAATGCTTGAATCTATGTATATTTGCCTCAAAACACAAGCAAGTACAGTTTTACATAATGGATCAAGCTATCAATTACAAACGAGTGCAGAGAAAAACAAAGGTACTAAGGATCAGCAAGCAGAGAGAAAGAGTGTGTTGGTCAATATCACATGCAAACAAACACTTGCTTATATAATTATTTTGAAATCAGATTAAAAATTCTGACAAAAGATATGGTATTTGCAGCCCTTTATGGAATCAAGAAAACTCATGAAACCTTCGCATTCTATTGCATCCCTTTATGGTTTGCTGATAAAAAATTATATTCATTTTTATTATTTATCCACAAAATCATTTTAAGAAGAAGTTTTTTAGAAGTGTAAAAATGATTGAAATATAAAGAAAAATCCCTTTTAAAAAGGATATAATAAAATTTGTAGGAGAGATTAATTTTTAAAAATGGACATTGCAATAATTATAGCAACATCACAGAAAGAGAATAATGAAAAGGAACTCAATAAAACATGGCAGGACTAATGAAGTATACACTGTTCATATATGCTGTACGTGTAGCCTGATGCACTGGTGCCTGAATTCACAACCTTTGGAAAGTCTCTCATTGTAATGTTGGCCTCACCCATGCGACTAGCTTTGGCCACAGATACGTGACAACTTCATGCAATGTCTTTAAAAGGGGCTTGTGCTTTTGTCTTAGGCAGTCTCTTATTGTCAGCTCCATTGCCTAGATTGCTCTAGGTTCTGAGCCTGGATTTTAAGACCACCGAGAGCAGAGCTGAGTGGTCTCATTTAAGGCTTTTCTAGAATTCCTGGCCTCTAACAACCTAAGAGGAGTTGCTTGAAAAATTCCAGAAGTTAGTGGTAGCCTTCCTAGGAGCAGAATCACCCAACAGACCAACAAACTAGGAAGTTAATAAAAGTTGAGGAAAGGCTTCAAATCGTATAGCAATGAGATCATAAATTCTTTAGCCTTGGGATAAATGTGAAGCATGCGGTCATGGTCATTCAGGTCATCCTGACCTACCAGAGTGTGTGTCTGTGAACTCTGTGATGCTGTAAGATAATAAAGAACTTCCATGTAGGAGTCTTTTCCTGTTTGTTACATTTCTACCCTGGAACATGGAACATAAGCAACCAAGGATGTCCTGTGCTGTTCTTGCTGACCAACGCTGCAATACTAAGTGTTTTGCTGTAGGTTGTCCTTCTTCTTCTTTTTTATTAATCTACAAACTTCGAGTGCCTTTGGAGCCATTTTGGAAGCACTTTTTCTAGACAATGAGAACTATTGTTTTCTTCCTGATGATATTCCTCATTTTTTTAAATAAACTCTTTGTTCTTAGACTTGGTATCCTGGCTTAACTTGCCTGTTAGGTTGACAGTGATTGATTTAAAACAGAAGAGTTTTGACTTTGTGAAGATATGGGGGAAAAAAAACCACCTCCTTGGTAAATGAGACAGTATCATGAACCTGTACCTCTTATTGGCCATGCCCAGTGACATATAGCTATTATCTCAGTTATTTGATAGGAGCATCGCTTGAACACAGGAGTTAAGAGTACAGCCTGGGAAACATAGCAGGACCCTGTCTCAATAATTAAATACTAAGTAAAATAACACTAGGAATAAATTGTAGTAGAGAAAGAGATTTTCCTTCTGGCCAGATCACCTACAGAAGGGGCACTGGTCAGCAGTTTACATCAAGTACTAGGATTAAATTGCAACCTAGAATAGGCCATGTTACATATGACATTAACCAAGCAACATACTTTTATTAGCGAGTATTCTTAAGATAGACTAATGCTGTAGCATAATTTTATAAACTAATAAATATAAGCAAACTTAAGAAAAACTGCTATGCATTTCATAGCAATTTAAAATTTTAAATTGATTTCAAAGTGCATATAAATGAGATTATCTCAATTTTCTTCATATATTAGAATCACATGAAGAGTTTATAAAAATCTAAATGTCTATGCGATTATGATACAGACATAAGAAAAATTTAAAAATTTTCAGCTAATGGCAATATGCTTCCAAGAATGGGAACAAAAAACTTAAGCTGGATCCCTGTTGTGAGATATGATAGCCACAGGTAACTAGGAAGCATTTGAGATAGGGCTAATCTGAATTTAACCGAGCCATTAATGAAAGGAACATACCAGATTTCAAAGGCATAATAAGTAAAAATTATTATTAAAATATTTTTATTGCCTTTGAAAGGATATTTTGATATAGTACATGAAAAACAATATCGAAATTATTTTTTGCTGTATTGGTCTAGTCTGGTGGTACATGCCTGCGATCCCATTACTTGGATGCCCAAGCCAGGTAGAATGAAGCCAGTTCCAAGCTATACTGGGCTATGTAACAAGTTCCAGGCAAGTGTAAGATAGAAAGTGAGAAAAAAAAGAGTTGGTTATTTTTCATTTTTAAAGTGTTACATACAAATTTTCTTTTTAGTTAAGCAGCTCTGATCTAGACTGCCATCTTACTAAAAAAAAAATGGCCAAGGAAATAAGTATTCTAATGTTTGTGATCTTAGGGAAACTGACTCAATAAAGTGTGTGCTCACAGTCAAGAAAACAGTGTGATTTTCCCTGAGAGGTTCATTTTTTAAAAAGGAACAAGTAGCTCAATATATGACTTTTCCCTTTTATCAATGCTCATGAAAATAATTTACAAGAATTTAATTTTCATGATTACCCTAAATTTAATATTTTAAATATAACAGAGATACAAAGTGTCTTGGTTCAGGTTTCTATTGCTGGGAAGAGACACCACGGCAACTCTCACAAAGGACAGCATTTAACTGGGGCTGCCTTACAGTTCAGAGATTTAGTTCATTGTCATCATGATAGCTTGCAGGCAGACAAGGTACTGGAGAAGGAGCTGAGAGCTCTTACACTGTGGAACTGCAGACAAGGAGAGAGGGTGACACTGGTCCTGACTTGAGCTTCTGAAACCTCAAAACCCCATCCCTATGACACACTTCCTCCAATGAGGCCACACCTTCTCCAACAAGGCCACACCTCCAAGAATGCTACTCCCTATATGTCTCTGGTGGTCATTTTCATTCAACCCACCACATAAAGTTTAAGTGGGATTTGAGATACAGAAATAATTAATATGTGCAAAAGTCACACAGTTGCTTCGGGTTGCTTTGTTTGCTTTGCTTCTGGGGGATTTTATTTTTCGTCTTTCTGAAATGGGGGATTCTGCTATGTAGTCAAGTCTTGACTTCAAGTCTGGATCCTTTATCTCAGCCTCCCAAGTGGTGGGATTATAGGTATGTGTCACCAAGCCTGGTTTCATCTTGTTAAAATACTGTTTCCATCATGTTTATTTGTCAATGGGATAAAATCTTAACAGAAAAGAGTAAGACTGAATTTGTAATTAATAACTACTACTATGTTTGTTGGCCCTTTTGTTAAATTTTAATCATTTCAAGATCAAATCTTCTCACATGAAGAAAATCTACAGTGCCCTTGTCTGCTAAGTAAAAAGACAACATTCTACTGTAATTGGGACCTGGATGATATATTATTGTAATCCAGGTAGTAATGATTGATTAAAATAAAGGAAGGTTGCATGAAAAAATGATGAATTCGTAGCTAGCACATTGTCTAACATTGTAAGCTGACATCCCAACGTTCAAAACCTTTAAACAACTCTGGCTTAGGACATATATCTCTATCATCTATCTGTCTGTCTGTCTGTCTATCTTCTATATAATTGAATATATTATTTATGTATGTATTATATATTATTTCACAGCTATTATCACCACTAATATTTATCAAATGAAAATTCTCATCTAAGGTTTGAGGCCATTCCCATCAATTGTATTAAAATTCTTCCATTTCTGGGATATATTTTCCAGTTC
Source organism: Ondatra zibethicus (assembly GCA_004026605.1). Classification (NCBI taxonomy): domain Eukaryota; kingdom Metazoa; phylum Chordata; class Mammalia; order Rodentia; family Cricetidae; genus Ondatra; species Ondatra zibethicus. The sequence continues at coordinate 137,249 of PVIU01002336.1, read as the reverse complement.
CTGTGGTAAGCTCACAAAATGAAGATACTTGCAAATTATCATAATCAAACATCCTGATGATTTAAAAATGCTATGTGTTTTCCCCTAACCATTTGTTTTCGTTAGTTCTGGTGTTGGAGTACTCCATATGCTGGAGCTGGTCCCAGAACTAAAACAGCACTCCTCCTGCTCCACATGTCAACAGCTTCCAATCCCTTACCCCCTTAGCAGTCCAAACCAAAGATTTTGTTATGGTACTTTTTATGTACTTTTGTTACAGATTTCCACTATGCCAGGAGAATTATTATTTTATACTTTAATTTCAATTCTCCTTTAAATAAAATATCCAAGACAACAAGAGAAGCTAAGGAAGTGTTAGGCCTAAATGAACTGTACTTTCGACATTTGCTAAGCTTCCAGAGTCCTGTCATCTGAGAAACCAAGAATCAGTGGAATGAGAATGTTAAGTTACCTAATAGTTACTAACCTCAAATGAAACCTGTTTAAAAGTTCTGTCATACCTCATTGGCTCTTACCAAACCAAAATGGAAAGTTAGGAACCGTGGTGAGATCACCATGAGGAAAGAAAGCCTCTGGCATTAACTGATGAAGTATAATTGGCTAAATCATTCATTTCCTCTTAAGGTACCTGTCACATTCTTCTAAATTATAGTCAGGAATCTATTTCTTGGACGATTTAATAAATTCCCTCAAGATAGAGGCATTGCCTAGAATAACATATCGTGATATTTGTAGAATAAATGGAATATTTTAACCATTTTTGCATACTCCCCTTAGCTATTGGACTCTCCAGAAAGAAATCAATAAAAACGCTGATACTGAATAATACTAGACTGAATACTGCAGCATGCAGCCACTCTGGGAGGTTTGGAATATTGTCGGAAGTAAGCTCCTAGATTTCTCCCATCCTGGCAGCAGACAGAATGAACAGAACCAGAACAGAAATGGGAATAAAATTGCAGAAGTGGTCTTGTATATCTGCCTTTGTAAGTTTGGTGTTTTTGCATATATCTAGATTCTATTCCTAATTAGTTTCTATTTAGGACATTCATTGATAAACAACTAAAATATATACACTTGTCACCTTTTCTATGTTGTAGCGACGGACATCAATTTTTTTTCCTTTTACTCCATAAATCTGGTTTTTACATTATTACCCAGTAGACTGAGAAAAGTGCTTTCACAGTGCAAATATCACCCTTCCCTTTTTTATTTTGCCTTTGGTGTTCACTCACAGGTGATAGTATTTGCCCTTTATCCAGTTTCTATTATGTACTGAAAATTTTTCATACTTGAATTAGATATTTTTAAGAGGTAGCAAGTAAAAGATTATGTTTGGTTTTTCATTTGAGAAGTTACATTATATTCTTCATAAAGTTACAAGTTGTATTACCCAGAGTTGTTCCAGGAAACAGAACAAATACGATGAATATTTTATAGATAAATAAAAATAGCATATATAAGTCAAAGCACAAAACTTCAAGTGGATGTACAAGATTGTATTGGCTCTTGTTAGTGGTCCATGAACCAAGACTTACCCAGTCTATGAAACAGAAAGTTGCTCCTATGAGTTAAACAAAGAGGGTAAGTTTTACAAACATAAGAAATCAAGGAAAGAAGGGCCAAGGAACAAATATGGGCTTGGTTGTTTCAAGGTTACATTCATTACAACATATATGTGTTAGTTTGAAAGAAAATGGGTCCCAAAAGGAATGGCAATATCAGGAAGTGTGGCCTTGGAGTAGGTGTGATCTTATTGGAAGAAGTGTGCCACTATGAAGGCAGGCTTTGAGGTCTCATAAATGCTCAAGTTACATCCTGTGTCTCAGTCTACTTCCTCTTGCCTGCATATCAACATATGGCAACTCCTTCTCCAGCATCATGTCTATCTGCAGGACCCCATGTTCCCTGCCATGATAATAATGGACTAAACCTCTGAAATTATATGTGACCCCCCTCAATTAAATGCTTTCCTTAATAAGAGCTGCCACAGTCATGCCACAGTTTTTATTGCCACAGCAATAAAACATTAACCAAGACAACAAGTAACATTATAACACAGTTTTGTTAGTTTACTAGGGTTTGACCATCATTTCCATTCCTGTTTTCCAAAAGATGTGATCTTGCATTTAAAGAACTCTTATCTACTTTTGATTTGGTGATGTAAAACATATTTATGAATGACTCAACTTTGAATGTTGTGTTTTTACTTAATTTATATGCATTTGTTGTTGTTACAACATATGTATATGTTGTGGTTGTATTGTTGCAGCATGTATGTGTGCATGTTAAATAAGGTACATATATACACATATACACATACTTAAGTATGGTATAGAGCAAGAGGAGAGAGCGAGAGAGAGAGAGAGAGAGAGAGAGAGAGAGAGAGAGAGAGAGAGAGAGATACTAAGCAGGGCTGGGGTGTCAGCCTGGAAGACTGGAGAACCTGGGAAGAGCTGTCTGAGGCAGACTGATGGCAAAATTATTTTTGCTCAGATTTTTTTGTATTGAAATTTTCAGCTGATTGGATGAGACTCACAGACAGTGCAAAGCGCTTTTCTCAGAGCTACAGATGTGCTAATGACATCTCAAACACACCTTAACTGAACCACCTAGAATAAAAACCACAATCTAGAAATTATGCCAAGAAAGTCCACCATAAAATTAATCACTGTTCAGGTAAATATTATGATTCCATATCACAGATGGACATGGTAAGGCTCAGAGTCATTAGTGGGGCACTAGCCGATTTTTTGTTATGGGGTATGTGCATTCTATCTAAAGAGTTTTGATTAGAAAGCCTAAGTGTTTTTCATTTATACATCATTTTTATATTAATGCTTTTTTCAAATATGCAGAGACATAGTCTTACAGTACCAACCTACACTAGAATAAATATTTAGTGCTTATGGCTGTGTGTTTGTTTGTCCACTGACAAACTCTTATCAAGGATGACAATCAGTACCATGTGGAAGATGCCTGCTGTGATAAACCTTGTTCTACTTCAAAACAGTATTGAGCAAAGCTGGGAGACATTCTTTCTCTTAAAAATCTCTGGAATTTCTCTATTCACTCTTTACATTCTTTCTATTAATTTTTAAATCCTATATTAATTATATATAATAATAGCCATGACATTTTCATATACATACATAATGCATTGACGCACTCTTCCTTTCTTTCTTATCTTTTATTGCATGTCCCTTTCTTTTCTCTTTTCCTTTTTCATTGTGATCTCTGAAGTTTAGAGTTGTTCACATAAGTATGAGGGACTATTCACTGGAACCTGGTACTGGCGACTATTGCTAAAGGAAAGGTCTCTTTATCTTCTAGCAACGATAACTGCATTTGTAACCTAAAGGAGGAGTAAGTCCTGTTGAACCCTTTCCTGCTCTATGGCAGAAAGATGATGGCCCCAATCTTGAGCAGGCCTTAGGGTGATAATCATAGCAACTAACAGTTCAAGAATGTGAGACCGTGTCACACGCCAAAGGAAGGGTTCCACATAATTTACTCCTTCCTCTTCCTCTTTTTTTCTTTCTGGTTTTCTTCACAATGTTCCCTAAGCCCTGCAGGGGATGATATCGATGTTCTATTTAGAGCTAAGGTTTCAACAGTTATTTTCAGTACTTTGTACAGACAAGTCACTGCAGTCACTGCTACTCACTAAACAAAATGAGCCCTTTTGACCAAAGCTGACAACAGCACTTATCTATGGACATAAAGAAAAAAATATGTAGAAAGCAACTCGACAGGAACATCATTTCCAGTTAGCAAAATGACAGCTGTAGATATCTAACTGCGGCCCAGGACCTTCTAGCCACAGCTTTCTGTCCAAGTCTATAGTACCAGAAGAAGATTTCTTCCTGGGGAGCAAACCTGAAAAAAAAAATTGGTTATACCCATAACAGAATTGCCATTATTGCACCAGTGAGTTCATCTTCCCTGGGCAGTTAGTAATGTAGTATGCAGGGTACTCAACTAAGTAAGACTGTTTATAAGAGTCATCCCGTGTGTCCCCCCCCCAGCCTATACAATACCTTCTGATATTGCACAGCTTGATGTTTTACACTAAAGCAGGTGTGATTTCTTCAGCAATAGTGTCCCCAGTGAGAAAGCAACAGCAACAGTAATAGTCTGTACTGCTTTGTGGGTCACAGGGACCTCTCTGACCACTATCCTTCAGGAGTCGGCTCACCCCAAACTCTGTCTTAATATTCTTGAAGTCAGGACTCCACTACTTCTTACCTAGAAGATAGCTAAGCATTTCAGACGTTGTACCTCAAAAGGCCAAGCCAGGATTCCTCTTCCTCCCATTTTAAGCACTTCCCATTTATTCACTAAATAAAGTTGCAATCTTGGGGAAAACATTAAAGATTATTTCCAGATGATTTCCAGCTACCCTCTAAACATCAGTCAGGGTAGCATGCGGGAGCTCAGAATCCTTCAAAGCTATGCCCTTGTGGTTATCTTCCCCAACAGGCTAGTTTGTCTTCTTTCTGCCTTCAGCTCCGCCTGTTTCTCCATTTCTCAACCAAGCTTTCATTAGCACTCCAACCATTCTCCTTCCCTCTGTCGCTGAAGAGTGTAACTAATGTTTGCTCTTTCCAAAGCAGAATGATCCCTTATTTATGCATTCCTCTCATCCGTCAAAAGGGAGTTCCAAAATCAAAGGTAAATGTCTACTCCTCCGAAAGACTGTTCTGTAGTCTGCAACGTAGATGCTCAATAAATGTTTACTATCTGATGTAATGAATGAACTAGAGAAGGAAACGCAGTTTCTGGGGCAAGGACATGGAGGTCTCACTGTGACTACCTAGTCCTGGAGTTGCTCTTCAGTCTTCAAACCCTGCCGTCCAGAGTCCCCGCCTACTCCTCACGGGCCTTGGGAAAGGGAGGGCTCTGCGCATGCCCCGTATCCAGGGCAGCCTCCGGGAGCGCCTCCCGGCCCCTCCTGGCGCTCGGGCGTGCGTTCACGGTCCCGGGGAGCGTGCCCTGCGTGCGGGTGCCCGCCTAGCCCGCCGGGCTCCGGATCCTTGAGTGCCCCGGCCGGGCCTGCGGAGCGGGCACCTGGTGGAAGCCGCGAGCGGCGGTAGCGTCAGAAGCCACGCAGACCGCGGACGGTGAGTGCGGGCGAGTGGCGGCGGCGGCTGCGCGCGTGCGCGGCGTGGGCCCAGGCTGGGGCTCGCGCCCGGAGGCAGGAGTGGCCGAGCTGGGGGCGCGGGCGGCGGCGGGCGCGGGGCGCGAGCTCCCGGGGCTTTGGGTGGGGTGCAGGGCCAATGGCCAGGACCGGGGCGGCCGAGGCAACTCCACCGAGGGCGAGGCGAGCCGGGCCGTGACCGGGCTGACGCCGTGGGCCAAACGACCTCGGTGGGGGCGGAGGTCCGGGACAGGGTGGCGGCCACCTGCACAGTGCAGAGCCGATTCCGCTCTGACCGACCGAGAGCACCGGAGGGCCCGAGCAAACTTCCCCCAAGAAACTTATTGGGGCGTGGCCGACGGGTCCCGGGCTTGGGATTCAGGGGACCCGCGCCTTGCCTTTTCGCCCTGGTCCCCGCAGGTGCGTCCTGGAGGGGTCCTGTTGCTGCTGTTCTACGTCCTCCAAGTTCCGAGTGCTTTGCAGGGCCCATTCGCTCTAACATGGATGTTGAAGTTTGGTGGCTTGATTGTTTGTTGTCTTGGGAAGAAAAGATTCTTACTGCCTTTATCTCAAAGAAAGTATTGTTAGGAAGTGCTGTATAGTCTGTGTGTCAAGCTCTCTATTGTCCCATGTGCTGGTGCAGAAGGCTAGCTAGTTCTTTATATTTATATATTTTTTAAGAAGGCCAGTGGATACAATTAGGCTTTTTCTTTTTGAAATACTCCCGCCACCTCTAAATCCTGCCCTAGGATAGTTCTCAAACTTGCCTGTGCGGCAGATTGGCTGGCGAGTTTTAAAACTAACCGTGCTCCCATTGCAGCCTGGACTAATTCATGCACAAGGCTTTTATGTGTAAAAGGTCCGCATGCAATTCTGAGAACTGTCGAGTTCAGAGACACTCGTTGAATAAGAGAAAGTCAAGACTAGTTTTATACAAAGTAGTAGCATTCGGTTTGTAATTGCTGGGCTGAAAACTAGTTTATTCCTACTTGTCCAGAACGCACAACCGTGTTTTGTTTCCCACCAGCAAGGGAGGAAAGTTTCCCTAATGGTCAAACTTGAGCTAGAATATTTGACTGTGGTGTTTTGAATTCCTGTTGGAACTACTAGTGCACCCGTTCGGTCCCTTGTTACAGTTGCGTGGTTATCTCATTTTAATCGTTCTTCCCAACCCTATGCCAGGGCCCGATGTTTAATGTAGCTCAGCCTCTGGATTATCCCCTATGCTTCTGGAGTTGACGCTAAAGGGTTACCGTGGGTTCCCATAGCAATGGGTCCTCCAGGGGAAGTGGGCGGGACTTCTTAGCTTTGGGTCTAAAAAGTATTCCTCTGAAGTTTTTGATCATAGACCTCAGTGAGGGAAAGGAGGAGGTTTTCTCTTCTAGGCTTTCTTTCTAGGATAATTACAGATTGGCATGGAAGGATACTTCTCAGGGCTACGTTTTCGTCGCTGAGTACACCAGTCCTTATGCATTTCCCAAATACTCATCATCTGTCCACACTTGATTTGTTTAGCAAAGCTCCGTGTTCCTGACATCGTTCCTTCCACACACAAACCTGAGAATTGTGAACGGTGTTTTTTAAAGCACTAAGACATTTTTTAGGTTCAGCAGTTTATAAACCTGAAATATCCTGCAGCCATGCAAAGCAAGAAGGAAACGAGAAAAAAAAAGAAATATAAGTCAACATTTTGTGAGAAAAAAAATGGCGCTGTCAGCGTTTGAAGTTGTTTGATTCCTAGATGTTTCCCCAGACGAGCTTCAAAATCTCAAACCACTTGTGTAATGTTATCCTTTAAAAATGACAGAAGGAGAGGCACGGAACTCCCTTCTCCAGCATTCAGAGTCAGTGAAAAACCACTTGTGAGTACGGCAAGACAGAAATATGTTGCCTGTGCTTTTCAGACTTGGTGTCTTGAAATCTTTCGAGCTTCTTTGTATCTAATGAGTGTAGTGGACCCCAGTGTGTCACTGTGGTTGTGTTGATTCTGAACATGTCTTGAGCATCCTCTCTTTTGTTTTTGTGTGCTAATCCACTTTCTGTTAACTTGCCATCAACCGAATTCTGCCAATTCGCCGCTCAACTGTGAGAAGCAATGGTGATGGGACTCTGTAATCTGGACCTCATGGTGCTGAAGTAGGTTTTTTTTTTTTTTAACCATCACATCTTTTCCACCACACACTGAAGAACTACTACCTATTCCAGTAGTCCAGTAAAAGATCCTTGAGCATGGGTATTCATGCGCGGTCATTGATGGATGCTTTTGAAAAGTTAGTTGCTGCCATAGCTGAGAATTTCTGTTGCTTCCAAGGCTTCTTAAGCATTTTAAAGCAAACAGCATTTACCTTTATTTCCGACTTTAAGAGATTACTGCAACAAAGTAAGATCATGGTCACATCCCCTGGCAGTCATCGGCTGTTAAGTGCTGTTCCCTTCCATTTGGCTGTCCTGCAGAAACAAGGTTGACTTGTGAACGTTTCTGTTTGTCTGTGGAAATGGCCTCACTACATAGCCCAGGCTTGCCTGGAACACGCTGTGTATTCAAGCATTCTCCTGCCTCAGCTTCTCGAGTACTGGGATTACAGGCATGTGACAGCATCCCTGGCTTAAGTACTTTTAAATAAAACCTTTTATTTAGTTTTATATCGCAAATGTCTCCTCTTATTTGAAAATAAAATTTTATGATGGATACGCCTATTTGCTTGAGTTTTATTTTGAGTTTTTGTTTGTTTTTAAATACTAAATTCCATTTTCAACTTTGAGAATATGCTGTTAGGTTCTCAGGTTGCAAAGCCTAGATTGCCCTTGCTAGGTGGCCTTAATTACTTAGTGTTTAAGTCTCCTTTCTTGGGATAAGGAATGAACCAGATAGAAGAAGGCCAGCAGAATGGCAGAGGATATGGGCTCAGCGCAGTCCTAAGAAACAGGCCCAGCCCAGGTCAGTGCCCTGTGTGCAAGTCTTAGCGTCTGTGATTTGCTTCGGCTAGTTTACAGCCCAAGAATCAGGTGAACTCTTTTATGGTTCCTGAAGCTTGTTAGCTTGTTTTTGTGCTGACCTGTTCCTTCCTTACGCACTCTGTGGTCAGGTGTTCCAGCACTCCAGTGTTTAATCCTCCCCGGTTTTCTGTAAAGATTCACTTAGTTTTAATATTGAAACTAGTAACTTATTGCTTTGGGAGTTGTCTATGCTAGTTCAATTCCTGCTTTTAAATGGTGATTTTTTTTTTAAAAAAAAAAGTGAATTATAGACATGTTTTATTTAAAAAATATTGTGAGACTGTTTCATATATATAGTTTTTAAATTATTTTGGTTTTGGGTTTTTTGAGGCAGTGTTGGGACAGAGCAAGTTCCAGGACAGGCTCCAAAGCCACAGAGAAACCCTGTCTCGAAAAACAAAAAAAAAAAAAAAATTGCATATAGATGTTAAGAACGTGGTTTACGAGGAGAGATGCTCAAAAGTCCTATTTGGAAGTGTAAATATGGGCTCCCCTCAAAAGGGTCACTTCATTACTCATGGTAATTTATGCTACGATGTTTTCCTGATAACAAAATACTTCCATTTAAAAAAATATATTTATTTTTTTAACCCATTTTACTACTTATTATAATGTACTGCACATTATTATCACAATTCTATGTTTCCATGTTTTTTGCCCTTTATGTTCTTTCCTTATAAACAGTTATGTTTCACATGTCCAAGGGTGACATAAATCTTCAAAAACGTTGAAGGTTTGAATATTAGCCTTTCCTCATCTACACACCAATCCCAAATGTTAATGCCAAAGTCTTTGATTTATAATACGTAGAAATATGGCAGAGCAAGTCACATGATTCAAGAAATCCTTTTACTTATCTGTTCTTTCAGATAAAGATACTAGATTTAAGTTAATCTGTACAAAGTTTTAAATGTCTCCCGAACTTGTAATATAAGTGGCCTCCTATGCCAGTCTCCTAGTCTGTCTCCCAATGTGGTAACTGAATGAAGATGAGGACATGCCTGCTCCTAGGTGTGGTTGAAGAGAAGGTTTATTGTCCATCAGAGGGAGAGAACAGACAGAGGCATCTGGAAGGGTCTGGACTGATCTGAGCCATGAGAGGTGGGGGGGTGGGGAGAGAGAGAGGAGGTGAGAGAGAGAGAGAGAGAGAGAGAGGACCAAACTCCCTGTGCCCAAAATGGCCAAGGTAATGCAGGGATCAGAGGTGGGGGGAAGGGAAGCCTAGTCCCTGGGCAGGAGAGGTTTGGAGTGGGGGCAGGGCGCGAAGTAAGAGGAGTTGCCACAGTACTGAGGGAGACTTGTCCCAGAGACCTAGCAGTAACCAGTTTGTACTGTTGGTTTTGTCCTGTGGATTCAGTGGCTCTGCTTGTCCGCGTTTTCTCCTTGGGCTGCCTGGAGTGGTCTTTCAGTGTTCTCCCTGAGGGCGGGCCCAGGATTCATGGAGAATTTGCCTGGCTTTCCTCATCCTCTTTGTGCAGTTAATTTGTGATTTACTTGTCTAAGAGCATGGCTTCAGTCTGCGGGGTTCTGGAACTGTCAGCATCAGACAGTAAGAAGGTGCAGAGGGCATCTGGGGGTTCAGGGTTTCTCAGCCTTGTCCTCTTTATGAATCACAGTGCTTCTTGATGTTCCTCACCACTGGGCCCTCTCAGGTTGGCTAAGACGGTTGCCTATCTCCATCTGCCTCCCCCTGTGTTGATTTCCTTTTGGTCTCTGGTGCAGCCATTTTAGGTCTGTGGATCTCTGTGCCTTGTAGAAAGATCTCTCTGCTGTTACTTCAGTGGACTACGTGGAAAGGCTGTGATTGGATATTAAAGACTGTGAACATGCATCTTTAGAACTAGAAGACACTGCTGCATTTGGCAAGCTACTGTCTTGCCAGATACTGTCTTGAAGGGTGGTCAGTGTTCCTGTGGGGAGAGAAGAAATGTTCCTCAGACCTCCTGCCTGGTTCAACAGCTCACTTTCTTCAGCAGGACCCTAACTACTTCTGCTGGGGTTCTTCCTAGGGATTTATGTTTTTGTTGCTTTTGTTCTTTGTTTATCAAATTAACTTGCCAGTCTGAGGGATGGTGCCTTTGTGTATTTGTTTTATGACTGCCTCTTACTCTAAGAACAATGTACTGTCTTTGCTTTCCCACTTACATAAGCATTTGCAGATAATGACACTTATATTTACTTCTTTGTAGTAATTGCATTTTATATTTTGACTTTATGGCAACTTGCACTGGAGTTAGCATTCGCAATCATGTAAAATGCTTCTGGAGCATTGTCAATAACAGTCTTACTGTACGAACTTGTGCCTTATTTTGGTAGACAAAAGAGGAGTACAATTTTGGTTTGTCATGGTCCCATGTCAGGACAAGGAAAATTTATCCCTTCAAATATTTTACAGGATGATATTTGAATGTTAACAAATGGCCATTAGCAGCTGTCGCTTGTCATTGGCCTTAAAGTAGCGAGCTGATTTGAGTCTCAGTTAACAGTTTAAATCAAGTCCGTCTCTGGGGGACAATTCTTTAGAAAGTTAAATTCACCAGAATACTGATATATAACATATTCAATCACAATCATGTTTTCTTTGATGTGGGATATGAGTCAGTCACTGGGGGCTATTTACAAGAAAGTATTGGGTTATTAAATTCTCACCTTATCTATTGACAGCTTTTGAAATAATTGGCTATCTCTTCTTGAGTCACTTCCGCATTTGATTCTTGTTCATTCTCTACATCTTCATTTCCTCTTATACCTTTGGTCTTTTGGTTTTCTCATTCAGATATTTTAATGTATGCTAGTTTTTTACTAACCTGTTACTTTGGAATGAGTCAAGGTTCACTTCCTACCAACCTCAATGCAAATACTTGTAATACTTTAATAAACTACAATGCACCTCTATGCAGTTTCCATATGTGTGCTGTTACTTGCTCAGACAGCCCCATGTCCTTTTTTTTTTTTTAACTTAATTGCCTTAAATAAGACAGTCTTAGCAAGTCCCACCTTGAAACATCTTTCTCTGTAAACCTGGTCTGCTGTCTGCATCCCACTTCCTTCCTGGGTCTGTTGATTCTAAAACCATTGATGTTACCTTGAGTTTTCTTTCCTACTCTGTTCTACTGCAGTGTATCTCCTGCTACTGTCTTCAAGAATATGTTCAGAATTCTGCCTTCAGCCAAGACCAGAATGTAGCGCCTTTTCTCACCTCTCCTGGCAGCATCTTTTTCTCTTTCCTGTCAACTCTTTTTTTTTAAATTTAATTTTATTTAACTAGCACTTTTTTATTTATTTTATATACTGACCACAGTTTCCCTTCCCTCCTCTCCTCCTGTCCCTTTCAACTCCCATGTACCCCCCTCCCCCTCCACGCCTACTCCATCTTCATTCAGAAGGGAGCAGACCTCCAATGGGCTTTAACATAGCATGGCACATCAAGTTGAGGTAGGACCAAGCTCCTCCCCTGCATCAGGGCTGGGCGAGGTAATCCAGCATGGGTGACAGTTTCCCAGAAGCCAGCTAAGTGCCAGGAATCTCAATGCTAGGAGCCTTATAAACACACCAAGCTACACAGCTGTCACACACTTGCGGAGGGCTCTTCTGGTACTGTTGCAGTGGCCTACCAAGGTAAAACCTAGTTCACTTTCGTTGACTTGTCTTTATCAACCTAACTCCCAGAATGATTTCTTCTGCCCTCACCTGTTCTTACCTCCTCTACTTTTCCTCTTTAGTGGTGAAGGTTGTACCCAGAGCTTTGAATATGCTAGGAAATTGCTCTGCCACTGAGCCACATCCTCTCCCCCAAAGTGATCTTTTGCAAATTTCAGTCAACCAGCCTTAAAAATCTCCACAGCCCTGTGTGTCACATAGGCCAGATTCTTTGTGATTGACATTGCTCCCACAATTCGGTTCCCAGTAACTCTGACCCCTTCTCCCATTTCTCCCCTCACACTCTCCACTCCAACTGTTCATCTTTCTTTGCTGACCCTTGAACACAGTAGGCACATTCCCATGTTAAGTCTATGTGCTGTAATATGATGCACATCCCTCATCCAGTTTCCCGGAGAGGAGGGTGTTGCTGTCCTCCTTGCTTTCGTCACTGTAGCCGCCATGTTAGTTTGCTTAGATTGTAGCCTTAATCTGGGTACTTCAAATATAAGAATGTCTTAAAAACTCTCTCTTTCCTTTTTATATGACAAGACAGTGTCCTCTGACCTTCACATTTGTACTGTGAAACACACACACACACACACACACTAAATTAAATGTCATACAGATTTTAAATCATGATGTGGTGCTCTTGAGACATACATGAGCCCAGTAGCTATTATGTAAATCCAAAGTTAAAGAATTTTTCTATTCCTTATTTTTTTCTCAATATGTATTTAATTCCTTATATGTATTAAGGCTTAATTTTTTCCCTGTGGATTTTATGGGAAAGAGTAATCTGCATATTCAATTAGATAGTGTGAATATTTTAGACATGATTTTTATGCACAGAAACAGCATGCTAGAGCAACATTGTTCCGATGACTTTGCCTTTTCGTTGAAACTGGCTCGATCTACATTTTCTTATTAAGAAAACTTAACAGGTTATAGCTCATTTTATATTGAATCATCAGCACTATTGACCAAAACTGAAAGGAAAGATCTTTGTGATATGAATCATGTTTCCTGTAGGTTCATTAATGATAGTTCAGTTGGAGAATACTCCTTATCCCAGGTCTACACTTTGTTCAGGGTGTCTTGCAGGTAATTGCTACTCTTGTGAAAGGTTGTATTTATTTATTTTTTGTACTGGGAAGGGGTTGAACACAGGGTCTCCTGAGCACTCTTTCCAGCCCTGTGCAAATTTTTGGTATTACTATTTTTTTAATCTACTTATTATTTTATTATTTTGTTTGCTTTGAATTGCCACTTCATTTCTCTGTGTCTGTTTTTTTTTTTTTTTTTTTTTTTTTTTTTTTTTTTTTTTTTTTTTTTTTTTTTTTTTTTTTTTTTTTTTTTTTTTTTTTTTTTTTTTTTTTTTTTTTTTTTTTTTTTTTTAGCTTTTATAAGTCATGTTCCCACTCATTAGTGAGGGACTAACTTTAGCCCTTGGATGCTATTATACTTTAAATCTCTGCATAAAGAAGGACTTCTGATGCCAACCACTACCTATTTTTCATGTTTGTTAGTGTAAAATATAAGCAGTTTAAAGTCAAAATATGTTTAATGTGATTTGGGATGTTCTACATACCTAAATGGCCTGGAAATCTGTTAAGTTCTTAACTGGGAATACAGTGAACAACTTTCCCCAAATCTTACTCAACATTAGAAATGCTAACAAGGTTCCTAGAAGCACCTTTTAAGGAGGATCGTTCAGACTTCAGGGAGCTGCTGGCAGCTGGCCAGATCTCATACAGGGCCCTTCTCCATTTCCAGTCCTGTCTTTCATTCACCCACTCTGACAGCTTAGGGCCATAAGCCCCTTGTGTGCCTGAAGCTGGAGAGTGTCTTTTGGAAAGTGGACTGTTCTGAATGTAGCCAGTGATGAAGAGAAGAGTGTACAGTCCACCCATTCCCTCCAGATGACATCCGTGGATAATTAATAAATGTTTATATCTCCTTTATTTGAACTGAAGTTCCAGTTAATTTACTACTTACCATTCAGGAAGTGTTTCTGTGGGATCCATTCCTGTATCCCTGAAGTATCATGTATCATGAAAATCTCTCCACAGCTTACCTTAGTCCTGAGCAAGTGGCTCTGGCATGTCCTCACCAGGCAGGATATACCTGACAATGTGAAAGGGTCATTGTTGGTTTTTATTTATTTTTTTAAGTTGCCATGTAGAGTTCCAAAAAGTGTTGGTAAACTTTTGTACCTCTGTAATGCTAAGCTGTTAGATCTTCTTGTCCTTTGGGTGGATCTTTTATCAGCATGTGGTTTTGTTGATAGACATCCCTTTTCAATCTGTGCGTTGTGGTTAGAAAACACCGATTCACTGACTTGTGTAAATCTTTCAGATGTTGGCACTTTTCGTTCTGTAGTTTCAAGAGATCATATAATACTACAGCTGCTTCCACTGTCGCAGCGCTAAGTGCTGGGACATCTTCGGATTCTTGGTGTCAGAATCATAGTTTCCAAAATTTGATTCTTGCCCAGAAGCTTGAATTTTACCATCAGCAACAAATAATGTCAGTTTTTTCTTGAAATTCTTGAAATTTCTTTTGAGAAATTGTCTCCCAGAGTCTTGATAAGCACGCCTTGCTCACTCTCCAGTAACAATGACTAGCAAAGGCTGCAGGTTTGACTTGCACAAGTTTCACAGATGCTTCACTCAAGGTGACCGTTCTCTTTCAGGTTCATCAGAAGCACCTTGTGCAAGCTTTAGAAAGTTGTATATTCAAGTGTTGGGTTTATTAAATGAACCATTTTTACTGTGCCTTCTCTCACGTTTCCCCATGAAATACTACTTTGATGATCGCTAAAGAATATAGAGTTGTGCTAATCTTCATTCACCCAGGCCGTTTACCAAATGCCCAGATACCCCGTTTGGTGTGGCTGGGAAGAATGCAGAAGGTAAAGTGATTTACTATGTCCTCCCTTCTGCATTTTAGGGTACCCTGGGGTGACCTTCCACAGGCTTTGCGTGATTGTGAAAAGAAGAGACCGGCTGTGGGCCAGTGCTCTCCTTTAGTTCCCTGTCCTCTCTGCCTGTGTTAGATAGCTCTCCTGTGGAGACTTTCAGTTCTGCAGCACTGCTGCCAGATGTTGCTCTGGGACTCTCGACACTTCCCTAAGCAGTACAGTTCAAAGTCTTTAAGATACTTGATACTTTTAATAAACAGGTGCATACAGAATATATTTACCTTATACCACCTCTCAGAAGTATATTTTCATAGCCAGGAAACTCTGTTGGAAAATTCAAGTAGCATTTTGTTTGTTTGCTGGTTTTGCTAGAATAAAGTTCATATTCCCCCAGTATTGAGAGGGAATGTGTAGACTGGAGCTGAGCTGCATGGCTGCCTTCTTCCCCCTCCTTCCATATACCTTCCATATACTGCTTGACACAAGTGCCCAGAGCAAGACCAGATTACCAGCACTGTACTTTTCTGCTTGTGTGAGGAGAGAATCTTCCATGAGACCTTGCAAGGGTGGTTGTTTGCTGCTGCGGAGGCATGAGTTTTTGAACTGCCCTATTCACACAAGCCTATTGCTTTGTTTGAAGATTTGTTTGAAGATTGGGTGTGTCTAATGTAGTGGAAATTCATCCATTCAGTGTTAAATACAGATAAAACACATTTCAGAGCCACAGAAAGTCTTCTTAATTATCATTTTTTGGACTATTCATATAACTGCTTCCCTTCTTTCATGTGAATTACAGAATTTATCATCCTTTCCAGTTCATTAAATCACTAAAATTCTCTACTGTACTATAAATAAATATGCTTGACCATGAATCGGGTTTGGTTGAAAGCAGCTTGTCCCTGTAAGTGATCCCGGTTAGCCCACACTTCTCCTTGAATGTCCGCATTGCGTTAAATGTAGACTTCCAATAAACCAGAGTCTTACTTTAAGCGCATGTAGGGGCTTGCTTTAGGTTGAGCTCTATTATTTTCAGTTGCATTAGCTACAAGCTGATATAGTATTATAAGCTGCAGTTGTGCTTGGACATGTTTGGGAGAGCCTCAGGATACATTTAATAGCTCTCTATGTTCCTTACCGCTGTGCCTAGTTTAAGCTTGCAACAGACAGTTGGAAACACTTAGACCGCAGTCTCAGGCCATTTTACCACAAGATCAGTTGCACTGCACAAATTTAATATATAGTGCTAATTGGACTTGGGCACGTTGGGCCTGAACTTTGCTCTTATGTAACCAGAGAATGCCAGGTGTGTGGGTGTGACCTGTTAGCTCTAGATAGAGCTGTGAGATGCAGCCCTAGAGAATGGTTTTTTTAATCTGGTGACATAAAGCAGGGTAGTACAGTCTGATATGGAGAGTGCAGCTGCCAAGGGGACCTGGACTTGAGGTATCCTCCGAACTGCAGGATGAAGGATGGGGTGAGCCTCTGATCCGTTTATAGAAAGATGGGGCTGTGAAGATGGCAGGATGCAGCAGTGTCATTGGTACTGTGAAGAAAGAAAAGAACAAGTCAACAGAGCTACAGTGAGTGAGTCAGAGTGGGGTGAGGGATCCAGAACACACTGGAGGCCATACGGCCTTTTCCTGAGTGCGAGAAGCAAGATATGGTTTCTGTTGCCTGGGTGGATGTTGC
This sequence comes from Ondatra zibethicus, assembly GCA_004026605.1. Taxonomy (NCBI): domain Eukaryota; kingdom Metazoa; phylum Chordata; class Mammalia; order Rodentia; family Cricetidae; genus Ondatra; species Ondatra zibethicus. Next base: position 120,861 of record PVIU01002336.1, on the reverse strand, counting down.
TGTGTACTCCTGGGGTGCAGGCATGCCCATTCTCACTGTGTTCTGATAGCCTTTGTGAAGACCATCCCAGTGCAACTGAGACTTGGCCACCTGCCATTTAACAAACATTTCTTTTTTTGTCTGTTGTTGATGTTATTTTAAATTTTACTAGAGGATATTAGTATAAGCAAATAGTGAATCCTTAGTAGTTCCAAGGCATGCCCACAGCTGCCTGAGCAAAGAGAGCTAGCTGAGTTAGATAGAAATTTTGTTCTATCTTGAACCTAGGCTTGGCTTTGGTCTGATCCCAGTTGTCTCTACACTGGCATGATCTCCTATGAGACCATGCAGCTGTAAACTATAGTAAAGTGTTTCTCGGTGTATTGTTAGGAAAAATTAAGTTACCCCCTTTGAAGATGTATGTTAACTGCAGTGGCTGGTAAGGGCCATAACACATGTTTCTGCCTGAGGGTTGTGTGACGTAGATTGGGAAAACCCAGACTTAAGAACAGATTCTTCAGATTATTGACTTTGGGAAGTGAGACCCCCTTTTTTTTTGATTTTTTTTTTTTGAGACAGAGTTTCTTTTTTGGTTCCTATCCTGGAACTCGCTCGCTCGCTCTGTAGATAAGGCTGTCCTCAAACTCACAGAGATCCGCCTGCCTCTGCTTCCTGAATGCTGGGATTAAAGGTGTGTGCCACCATAGGTCAGCAAGTGAGACATATTTTAAGAGCAATTAGATTATTCTATCTTTAGCTCTGTGTAGTGAAGCACTGAGTATATTATTAGAATTTCACTTTTGTTCCAAATACCTTATTTTCTGGTTCTAATATAGGAAATTAAGTATAGAAACTCCGCAGCATCCATTCACTTTACAACAGCAAGTGAGGTGGAGCAGCGGAGGGTGCATCGCCAGTGTACCTTATTTCCCGTGGCAAATGGAGGCTTTCTGAATGTTCCTTGTTGTTGACAGCGTCAAGGTTACACAGACATTTAAGGTACTGCACTCTTTAAAGTTAATCAAAAGGTCATCAGGGCAGGGCAGGGCAGGGCATTAGTGGTTAGGTGTGCACTTTGCTTTTGCAAAGACCTGGGTTCAGTTCCCTGCAACCATATGGCAACTTACTTTAACTTTAGTTCCAGAAGATCCAGTGGTGTCTGTGGGTACCTGAATGCATGTGGTACACATAAACTTAATACAGGCACATCCATGTGCGCACACATGCGTTCACACAGAGATCTTAAAATTAATTAAAAGTAGCATAAACCACTTTTAATTTGAACTTGGAAGAGATTTTACTTTGAGCTTTTACTGGAAATTAGTTTCTACAGTACCCCATCGATGATAGGCTTCTTTAGGTAATGCATACATCTTTTTTATTTCATTTGAACATGTGTATTTCAGAGATGGTGTGTTAGGAGCATGTGCAGGGCTGCAAGCCTCAGATCCTCGTACCTGGAAGACTGAGGCAAGGGGATTTCTCTGAATTTGAGGCAAGCCGGAATCGTATAACAAGACCCTGTTGATTAAAAAACAACAGCAACAAAAACCAGTGAAGGTGCATTTTCATCTCAGTTGCTGTTGTTTTCTAGTTCTCTTTCCCTGAGTAACCAACCTATCTTTTTGTATCATTATCATTTACCAGAAATGATATTTTATTTAGATCATATATATTATAAAAATGAAGGAAGACATATCATTAAGAACTAGTAAATTGACACCATGTGAATGTGTGTAGTGTGGTAATGCAAACACAGGATTTTAAATAGTCCTTTCTATGTGCTAAAAAATAAAATTTCCTGGTGTTGCTTCAAACAGTGTAAAGTGTAAGATAATGTTTCGATCAGTGCTTTTATGTGATTGGAGAGGGTGCGTTGAAGGGATAGAGTGCCGCCTGTTTCTGTGCCTGAGTGAGTAGGGGAACAGCACACATTTGGGTCGCGTTGTTTTTAGGAAACTCGTGTTTTAGGAGTTTTTCACTGAGTAGAGTTTGTCTGTGACAGATTTGGAATCCCACTATTAATCACAACTGGCACAAAATAACTATCAAGTGGTTCAGGAATCGTCTGTATTCTGATACCATACATGCGCTCACTGGAGCAGGGTGTCTCTTCCAGGGCAGTCACACGTTCTCTAGTTTGTGAGTGGCATGGCTTCCCTCATGAAATGATCTGATTGTGATGTTCGTGGTGATTCTCCTAACACACGGTGGAGATTAAATCCGTCAAAGTAAACAACCATCTTGGTGATATGCTCATTTTCTTCTTTTTTTAATTAATCAAAACACATTATTTTCTTCCCTGTCATCTAAAGCGAACAGACGACCCGGAAAAGGCCACAGCAGTGATTTTTGTGGATTTGTTCCATTGTGACCATTCCCAGTAGACTTAGAATTTCCTATTAAATCAGACATTTTCAAAGAGATCTCAGGCCCTAAAATTTCTTTGGATAAATTGTTTTCAAGTACATAGTAAGAGTCGTATAGGGGAGGGATGTGTGGTCATTATAAAAATGTTTCTCCCTTTTAACCTGTTAATACAGAGTGTTTATTTGAATATATGCAGCATCTTTTAAGGACTCATTTCACCCCCAGCTTTTATTTTATACAGTTGTTAATCTTCAATTGATAAATATCTCTAGCAACTATTACCCGTTGCTAGAGTGGTTGGTTTCTACTAACTTCTTTTACTTGCAAACAGGGATGTTTTACCATGCCTGGCAATGGAAGTTCTTACTTTAGGATTCCATCTATGTTTTCCACCATATCAACGGTTGTCATAGTAGCAGTCTCAGTTGAGAATTGTGATTATATACTTTATCAAATGCCTGCATGATGAAAGTACAATTGTTCTAATGTAGGTCAGCCAGCATTCTAAGCCCTCATCTGGTCTGTTTAAGGGCATATAGTTCTGTTGAGTTGTATAAATGTTACATTATTTCACTGACTTCAGGGTACTATGAATTATAAAATATATAGTACAAGAAAAAAGGCCTAGTGGTTACAATCACTAGATGCTGTCTTTTAATCATTAGAATCCAGATTAAAGTGTATGTATGTTTGTGGGAGAACTTAGTGAAACATTGCACATGTATTTACACTTAATTTTATTGAAATAAAAAGAAAACTATATCTGGTAATAATTATTTCTGCCATATATAAATGTTTTGCTTATGTGCAGATATCTCTATATGTGTATATATGCATGTCTTTGTAGGTGCCTGTAGATGCCAGAAAGGGACATCAGATCCCCTGGAACCACTCAAAGTGGGTGCTGGGAACCAAATTCTAGTCCTCTTCAAGAGGACTAGACTACTAAGTGCTCTTGGCCACTAGGCCATTTCTTCAGTCAATAAGTAGATTATTTTTTTTAAAAAAAAAAAAGCTCTAGAAATTTAGAGATTTACATACTCTAAAGATTATGTAGAGTATGTAAACCTTGGTGATAGATTACCTTTCTATCAAAATTTCATAACTTTTACAAAATAATATATGTTGATACTCCTTTAAATAGCTATCTACAGAGTATCATATAATACATCTTAAATACTCATTTTCAACATTATTTCATTTAATGTATGAGTGAGTAATTTCAGATTTAAATGAGTTCTTTAGTATTCTAGCAAGGTATGTACTGCGATACAATGTGTTTCAGGGCTGTAATTATTGGTATGTTAAATGCTGTATAGGGTTTTTAAAAGAATTGCTTCTCTTTTCTGAGAATTGGTGCATTCTAACTTTGGATGCTCCCACACACACACACAGATTTCAAGGTTAGTTGGAGTTCTTTCTAATGGAGGTGACTTACCAAACTAACCATGCATCTGTTTTACCCTCCTAGACAGCTGAGGCACACTTCGCCCAAAGGCTTGTATTAGGTATCCTGACCCTTGGTGATAGAGTTCAAAGTGGCTCATTGGTTAGTGTGAGCATTGTCAGGTGACTAAATGGCTGCTTGCAGCTTCAGGCTTTGTCGTAGGTACAGTGGGGCGCTACAGCACCTGATTGAAGTCTGGCAGACGTGGCCTGCAGTGTTGGTGTAGTTTTGGCAGGAACAGTGCAGGATTCTGACATTGCTGTGGCTCTGCTCAAAATACATAGTTCAGAGACTTGAAGAATCAGAGCAAGCTGCAAAGTAACCTGGCCCTCGTGTGGTCCACAGGTGGGGCCAGAGCATGCCTGGAGAGATGCGGTGTCAGCAGCTGTGCTGCTTGAAGATGGTGCAAGGCTGGGAAGGCAGAGTGCCATTGCTTTTGTGTTTTGGTTGAGTTTATCATAAGTGATGTTTTTTCCGCTTGAGTCCAATTGCTACTCATAGTGTGAACTTACCTTTGTAGACCATTTTCAACATTTATCAAAGTGCTTTCACAAACATGTAATTTTGACTTCACAGTACACATGAGAGGACTGAACTGTGTGAAATTAATTATTCTGTTTGGTAGATGAGGAAAATAAGGCTCTCAGATGCTAAGAAACCAATCTAAAGTCACTTGTTACTGGCTCTTGCCTTTTTCACTGTACATGTGTGGTGTTTGGCTTTTCATTTATCTCCAGATTTAGCAAGCATGTAGCATGTTTTCCAGCAGCTGCTGCTATTTTTAGGTACTGCCAGCATTTTGTCACTTATCTCTACCTCCCAGATCACAAGCATAACATTTGCTTGGTGCTGAAAGGAAAAATAAGCAAAACCCAAACAGCAGTGTATACAACTCATCTGGTTGAACTGTTTTGCTGTTAGGTTCTGTGACTCTCTCAGTCTTTGACACTGCCTTGGCTTTTAGTTATCTTGTAGTAAGCCATATACAAGTCTAGACAAGGAGCTTAGAGTAGAACAAGCAAAACAAGATTTGCCAGGATTGCTGTTGCTGTCACCGAACTCCATGTTAACCAGGAATAGCTGGTTTTCTGACTTTAGATTTACTCAGAGAGCTTCCTGGATTTCAGCAACCTCTTCATGGCTGTTCCTTCCATAAGAGGACTTTCTAGATCCTGTCCTTTGAGCAGTCTTTCCTGATATGGCCCAGCAGGGGTGTGGACCGTGTGTCTGCATGGCTTTTGTCTTTCTGAACTCTGCACATATATTTTTTTAGAGTAGATTAGAAATATAAATAGAGGATTATGTGTGGTGTGACTGTTGTGAGTGACACACCAGACTGAGTGGGAAAAACAAAACATGGCAAGCAGACCTGCCTCCCAGTTCACGTGTCGCCCTCCTCCCTGCCCTCCAGTTCACCTGTTGCCCTCCTCCCTGTCCCCCAGTTCACATGTCGCCCTACTATTTTACTGTGTACTTTTCTTCACAAACCCCTCACACGTCTGGCAAGTGGCCTCTTAGACTGATGTTTTTCAGACTTCCAAGATTCCCTTCCCCAAACTGCCTATTTAAGTTGCAATTCTGAGAATTATAGAACCAACAGAGAGCTATCGTGTGCCCAGCACCTAGTACACTGCAGGCTCTGCACAGTGTATGTGAGGAATGGTTTCTTTAAAGGCTGAAGACCTTTTTGGCCCAGTTACTTCATTAAGGCAGATTAACTATGTCTTAAAAAGCTCTGAAATTGAGGCAGTCTAGGAGCAAGTGAGAAATGGTAGTTGGGAGGAGGTTTTAGGTGATCCTTCCAAACAGCAGGGCTGGAGAGTGTGTAGAAGGGATTCTGTTTATGTTTAAATAAAGGAGGTAGACTGTATTTAATGTAATAAAGTAGAAACAAAAGCAGAGAATAAAGATACTCAAACTAATACTTGGTTTGTTTGTTTACCATATTTACTGTAGGAGTTTTCAACCTGTGGGGCATGACCCCTTTGGGGGTCAGATGACCTTTCACAGGGATTACTCACCTAAGGCCATTAGAAAACCCAGATATTTACATTACAATTCATAACAGTAGCAAGATTACAATTATAAAGTAGCAACAAAATGATTTTATAGTTTAGGGGGTCACCACAACATGAGTAACTGTATTAAAGAGCAGCAGCATTAGGGAGGTTGAGAACCGGGTATTCTGGATCATGTGTTACTCAGAAAGACAGATGAAAATTATTGTTTCTCTTTCCAGAAACAACACTGGACACTACCTGTTGTGCATGGAATTTGAGGGATTTCATGGGCACTCTGTTAAGTACATGGGATCTTACCTTCCTTTTCTTCTGATAGTCCCTAGTCGAGGTTCCTGATGGAGAAAAGAGAAGAGCCTTGGATGTTAGACTTTAGGTGGCTCACAAAATAACCAGTTGTTTCCTAAACTAGTCATCAAATATGATTGACTGTATCGGGCCACGTCAAAATACAAAGAATAAAATAGAAACCGTCAGCTTGAACTGTGGACTTGAACTCTTTGGATATGTGGGCTCTGTTCAGAGTCAGACTATAAGATGTGATTCTGTTGCATTAAGTGTCAGCTGGAGAAATGCCCTTCCAAACAACCTCACTGTTGTGCTGAGAAAACTGAGTCCCTTAAAGACTGACTTGATTTCAGAGCGCACCCCCCCCCCCATGTAGTTAAGTGGCATAGCTGAAAGGGAACTGATGTTGGTTGCCGATGCTGACAATGTACACCTCTAGCTTTCTGAGACAGAATTGTGGAGGTGTTGATTGGTTAAGGTTTGGCTGGCTTATCTGCCTTTTTTTTTGAACCCTCGCTGTTGACCTCTGAGAATCTGGTGTGGGTTTTCCGGAGAGCCACACCACATCTTAGACATTCTGATTTGGCTGACTGCTCACCTAGATCCTAGAATCGTACCATTAATCAGAACAGAAGCGCTTCAGAACAAGATAAAAGAGGTTAAGTTCTTGGTCCAAACTAATATATCTTGAGTTGTTTGCTGATTCATTTGAAATGAAGGCAACTTGTGGTGGTGGGTGTTGAACTTAGATATTTGGTGAATTCTTTCTCAAACTTGAATACCCTACACACTGGGAAACTCCTTGTGAAAATTCTGGTTTGATCCAGTTGAGATTCTGCATTCCCTAAAGATTCCTGGCCCTGGGATTTCAGGTTTAGCAGCAGTGTTTGGCCTGCTTGTCACTGTAACAGGAAAGGCAGCTGTGTGTGCCTTTCCCATTGCCCGCCTTTTGACAGTTTTTACAGCCACCTCCCCAGGCTCCGTGCCTGAGTGACAGAGGGGCCTTCTGCAGCAAGCGCTGTCCTGGTGTGTCTTTCACTTAGCTTGCATTTTCAAGCTCTACAAAGCTTGATTTTTCCAAATACCTGGGATCTTCACTTTTAAAAAGAGTTTTTTTCTAAAGCGTTACATAATTCCCTTTCTCAAACAACTGACTGAACTTTTCCTCTTCTCCTCTTGAGGTCAAAGCCGTCGTTTTGGAGCTTTCTTTGGGATGGATGTTGAGCCAGCTGTATGTAAACAAATAATGACCTCAGAGCCTCACGTGTTGTTCTTCTGTTTCTTGTGTTTTGTCTTTTTCCATTGACAAATAATAATGACTGTCTCGAAGCGGCTGCTTTTCCCTTTCCATTTTAACTGATTAGTTCTGACCTGAGAAGCTAGATACTGGGTTTGTAAGAAATATGTTTGGGTTTTATGCTCAGAAGGACCTGCCCCTCAGAAGGGCTTTCAAGGCAGATGTAAATGAGAACTTCAGTAGCCTCCAGTAGAGAGACCCTCTGTCCAGCCTCTCCTGCTGGCAGCTCATGCAGCAGCTACTTGTTTGCCTAGTGCCTTTTCCTGGGTGCCCTGTGAGTGTGTGAGTGTGTCTATCTGTGAATATGTGTGCGGGTGTGTCTGTGAGCGATTATGCGTGTATGTGCAATTTGTGCTGAGTTTGTATTGGTATGGGATGTTTGTGTGTTTGTGATGTGGTGTGTGTGTGGTGGGTATGGGATTTGTGTGTGTGTTGTTTGTATGTGTGTTTTGTGGTGTGTGTGTTGTGAATGTATATAATGTGTGGGATGTTTGGTGTGTGTGTATCGTATTGTGTGGTGGTGGGTGTGGGTGTTTGTGTGGTGTGTGTTTCATGGTATCATATGTGTGGTGTTTGTATGTGGTGTGATATGTGTGTGGTGGGTGTGAATTTTTCTGTGTTTATCTGTAGTGGGTGTGGGTGCTTGTGTGATGAGTGATATATTTGTGTGGTGTGTGTGTGTGTGTGTGTGTCTGTGTCTGTGTATATGCTTTTAACTGTGTGTAGGCCAGAGGTTGACTTAGCATGTCTCCCATCACTTTTTGCCTTATTTTTTGAGAAAGTATTCATTTGACTGTAGCTCACCTATTGGCTAGGCTAGCTTGCTGATGAGCCTTACTTAACCCCCTCACCCGTTGTTAGAGCTAGTGTTACAGGTACATGCTATTGTGCGTAGCTTTGCTTTTCCTTCTGTCTCTGTCTCTCTCTCGGCAAGTACTTCAGTCACCATCTCCGCAGCCTTTCTATATACTTTTTCAACAGGTTATTATTTCTCTAACATTATGCTCAAAGTACAGCTGACGGTGGTTCGTAAGGTACTGATGCTTGGTGTCTTAGCCTGCAGTTGATATTCCAGTAGTTGTGATAAATAATCATTACTCTGGCTTCACTTAGAATAGAGATAGGTAACCTTGTCTCTTACACACTGTGCCTGCAGTGGGTTTACCAGTGAGTTTTAATAATAATGACAGTGCAGAGGATGATCTTCTGACTGACTTAAGGATAAGGATGCTAGGGATTGAAAAGCCCATTCTTGGTATGCACTGTTAGTTATGGTGACAGCTGGTTCTCATTTGCTGAGCCCTTACCTTGCCAAAAAGTCACTGTGCAGGTGAATGGTCCTGGAGTGTACTTCATGGAGGGGCAGCAAGTAGCCTCTGTGCTTTGAGCACATGAGAGTCATCCTGCAGATAGAAGTAAGAGACCCTCCTTATAAATCAGTAAGCTGTGTAGCAGCTCCAGTAGATGCTGTGTTACTAGCCACTGCTGGGGGTGCCTAATTCCCATCTAGAGCAGAAAGTCCTTTTGCCTTTTATCTACGTAATAACAGACTTTGATCATTTTAAATAGCCCTGTTACTGGTGCTGTGTTAGAGCTTGTGGATTATTTTATTTAAAATTTGTATAACAAGATTAAGTTTAGCCATGAGAGTTGAGTGGATTTTGAGATCTGAACAGGGCCCCCTCTGACATATATTTAGGAAATTACAGTGTCTAAACACTGATTACCAGATTTGTCTCATTTGAATGCTATTTTCGTATCTAGAATTTGTCCTGTGCTTCATTCAGCTCAGCTAAGCATGCTGGAATAAGCTCATCGTAATTAACAGGCTTTTGTGACCTAGGACTCGTGTCCAAAGATCACTGCATAGCTATAAAACATTGGAAAGTAAGCTAAATGCATGACATTCGTAAAGACTGGAAAAAGACCTCCCCATGCCAGCAAAACTGTACTTAAATGTGTTTGGTTTGGTTTTAGTAGTACACTGATTCCCTTCGGCTTTAGAGACTAGAGGATCCTGTTCAAAATAGTTGCAAGTAAATGCTGCTAAGTGGAAGATTTTTGCCAGAAGGAGAGATTAGACATATGTGTTCCCGTTCTTTGTTAATGGGATTTGCTTGTTTGGGTTGAAGTGAAAAATGTTCCTGTACTAAAGCGAAATAAACCCCTCCCTTCCCGTTTGCAAATGTATTTCATTTGCTGTTTATCTTATTCAAATATACAGTAGAACAGGGAATGTAACTGCTGTTCCTTTAATATCAGAGCTGTGCATGCTACAATAGGTGTCACTGTTTGGCTTGGTCCAATCCTGATTGGTGGCTTCAGCTATTGGCTCGGAGCGCTGGCTGTCTGACTCCGGCTGCAGGGCTGTAATACCTACTCTCCTCTCTCCGATCCATTCACCACACAACTTCGCCGGCCGAACAGACTCGCTGGGCTTGGCACATCTTGCTAACCTAATTCAGAAAGCAAGCTCCACAGCTCTGCCTGCCGCCTTTGCTCAGCATAGCCTTTTCAGGTGATCCAGAAAACGGCTGTTTTTATGAGCAAATAAGAAAAACAGGAATCATGATGGGAATGTATTTAACAGATCCAGTCCTGGATAAAACTTAAAGCCAGTTCCTCTTCAACATAGTGAAAAGGTCACCTTGCCTGGCTGAGAAAAGCAGCAAAAGCCCAGCTTGTCGGTTTCTGTTATCGTCTTAGCTCTGGCTAGCCTCTCTGCTTGGATGTTCGAGCAAATTTGGGATATCTAGCTCTAAAGAGAGACATCCTGTACTCATGGTAGATGATAAAGAAAAGAACATGAAATGTCTCACCTTCTTCTTGATGCTTCCAGAGACGGTAAAGAACAGGTCCAAGAAAGGTTCAAAGAAAGCAAGCAGCAGCGGCGGCGGCAGCAGCGGCGGCAGTGGCGGCAGCAGTGGCAGTGGCAGCAAGTTGCCCCCAGTTTGTTATGAAATAATTACCTTGAAGACTAAAAAGAAGAAGAAGATGGCTGCTGATATATTCCCCCGTAAGAAACCAGCCAGCTCCAGCAGCAGCACTGTCCAGCAGCACCACCAGCACAATCTCTGTAACAACAACCTCATCCCAGCCCCCAACTGGCAGGGTCTTTATCCCACCATCAGAGAAAGGTAAGTGCCGGCCAGGGTGTTTACTTTCGAAGTTTGCCAGTGCTGAAGTTTCTGCTTTTGCATGACCTGTAGTGCATTTTAATCTGAATCCCTGTTTCCTCTTTTCCCAGAACCTTTGCTGGCGATGGAAAGCCACCTTGTATCTTTTCCAAAACAGTATAGCTGTTTTCCTCTGAGATAAAAAATGTTTTTGCAAGCTGTAACATTTAAGCAGCAGGCTTTTGTCTGTGGAACACAGAAGAGAAACCCTTCATTTGTCCTAAGCCTTGTGAAAGTTTGGCTAACTTTTGAAACTTTAGTTACTTCCTATGTGTCTGCAGTGATCTCAGACAGTTGTGCGGCTGGACCTTTTATTTGCTTTTTTTTTTTTTTTTTTTTTTTGCTGTGAAGTCACTGAACTATTGTTCTTAGTTTGAGTAGCTTCTTTAAGTTTTGCATGTTGGGGAAAGGGATGGTAAGATGCAGACTGCTGTGAATTAATGAATTGCCTCTGTTTGTAGAAATGCGGTGATGTTCAATAATGACTTGATGGCAGATGTACATTTTGTGGTTGGACCACCAGGTGGGACTCAGCGGTTGCCAGGACACAAAGTAAGCAACAGCTGCATTACCGGTTTAGTCTTGAGATTTATGTAGAGAGACCCTCACAGCCCAGAGCTTGGTGTGGGCAGCTTGCCGATGGCAGGCAGTGCACATTTCACTGGATTACAGAGAAAGCAGACCCTTTCCAAGGGCTTTAGCCACACTTAATTTTGTCTTTGTTTCCTTCTATGTGGTTATATATATCACACAGAGCATGCCCTTTTCACTCTCCAGTGATAGGAAGCATTTTAACAGGTTTGGAAAGTCTGCTGTCTACTGTTCCTATAGATATCAGATAAATAAGCTTTGGTTTTACTTATTTCACAGCGCGGGGGTTTATTAATGTCAAGGCTTTGAGATATTTATAGAGATCACCTCTTGTGTGGCAATCTTATGCTCCTTGTCAGGGTACACGTACCCTGGCTGCTGCGGAGAAGCAGGTTAGGGACTTTACACCCCCACCCCTGATTTGCTAGTTGTTTTCGGGATTGACTTGCTGAAAATGCTTTCAGTTTAGTGCGTGAAATGAGATTTCCTTTTCTCCACAGTATGTCTTAGCTGTTGGGAGCTCAGTGTTCCATGCAATGTTTTATGGAGAACTTGCTGAGGACAAAGATGAAATCCGAATACCGGACGTCGAACCTGCTGCTTTCCTCGCCATGCTGAAGTAAGCATTGTTTGTCTGTCTGGGAAGAGTTCGCTTGTGCTGTTTGTGCTCTGCTGGCTTCAAAGTCAGATGGGAGTTCTCTGTGAGAGGAAAGAGTCTGAAGAGAGAGGGTGCTGCTTGCCTTGTAAGTGGGTTTGGAGGAAACCGCTCTTCATCTTTCCGTGGAAGTCATAGGGAGTGTTGCAGACATTTAGAGTCTTGTCTTAGCCTAGAGCCTAGGGGCAAATAGCTTATGTAGTGAGCTGCTCTTTAACGACATTTCAAAGAAGTGCAGCTTTCTGGTATAGGCGTTATTGAATAGGCGTGTTCTCCAGAAAGCAATGTGTGTTAAGAAGGCTTTAGAGAAATATGCCTTTACTTCAGAATTGTGCAAATTATGTACCTTGTTTAGTTAGCAGCACTGGGGAGATGCATGTCTGCTGAGTTGTCTCGTGCTGCCAGAAGTGGAACTTGTTAACTGATCTTTGCCCACACATATTTCACACACAAAATTGGACATGTTTATGGTGATGAAGAGAATTTTGAATGGTAGTTTCCTATAGATTTATTCAACAGTCTTCAATTAGTAATATAGAAGTCTAAAAAGGATTAGGTAGGCTAGTTACATATTTACATAAAATGTTTCATATTTTATAGGTCCTTTGAAAACTCTATTGCATTTTAATCAGGTACTAAGAATCATCTTTACTGATGTTCGACACTGGACAATGGAATAGTCTACCATATGATTAAGCCCAGTTACTGGAAGTTATATTTATAAGTTTTTTTTTTTTAAACTGTATTTTCTACACACTGACATGAGTTCAAGATTATCTGCTGGTCTGGGGATTTAAATTCACTGGAATAAATTTTTTTAAAAAGTTTTTGAAGAGTAATTGCCCAGTGGGTCAACCAGTTTGACAGTAGTCTCACAAACTGTTAAAACAATTAGTGTTTATTATTTACTTCCCGCTGAAAAATAAGTTACAGTCAGTTGTAGTGTCTGTAGGCACTTAATTCCTTGGTCCTGTTATAGCTTTGAAATCTGATCGAACTAGAACTTTTGCAGTGGGAAGCAGGGGAATTAAAGGCAAGTGAGTATGTGAGGTGCAGTAACTGCTCTATCACTTCTTAGCCTTCGGAGTCCATTAGACACAGTTGTCCAGAAGCCTCTTCACCACTGCCTGTGACATCAGCTCTCTGTGACAGTACCAGTCTGTTGTTGAGGGGGATGCCGCCCTAGTTAACGTTTTGGCCTCACCGAAGTCAAGTAGAGTGTTGTATCCTAGACGTGTACAACCAGGAACCATGAGCAAGAATGGCAGAAGGTTGCATCGTGCCCAAGTCGTACTAGTACAGTTTTTAAAAATTATCCATGGGATCAGGTGGAGGGTCAGAGTAGCACTGCAGTTGACTCCCTTTGCCTTGCTGGTGTGCTGTAGTTGAGACAGTGACTGAGGTTTCCTCCTTCTGCACCCTGGGTGAGTAGCTGTATGTTTAGAAAAGGCGTGTTAGCTCCCGTGAGTTCCAGGGTGAGACTGCAAATCCAGCCCGTGTTCTGGATCTCCCCTAGTCTAGCCTCTGGGCAAAGCAGCTGCGCTACAGCTGTGTTGTTGAGTGGTCTTGCCAGTGTAACCAGCTTAGCCTTTTAGAAAAGAGCATTTCTGGGAAGCTAAAGGCTCTTCTGTGTGTGACTGTGCAAACTTTGGTTTCTGTGTGTATGTTTATATTTTTTTCTTGGAAAAGCTATTTTTGATTTCTTAACTTAGGTATGTTTTACAAACATGAAATAAAGTAACTATCACAAAAACCCATCAGATTAAGTATTCTAAGCTTTAGTGGAAAACTTAAAAGGATAAATTTTCTCAGTGTTCTTCACTGGTAGAGTTCTTATTGACTTTTTTTTTTATCCTGTAATACAAGATAGCAGGTGGTCTCCACCTTTACATACTTTTGTGAGAAACTGCCACCGTCCCCCAAACAACAAGAAGTATTTCATCTCTTGAGATAGGTACAGCTCACCAAATCACAGAATTAATGTACGTTGAAGCTCTTTGCTTTGTCTTTTAATAGATGCATGTGAAAGCAATGTATTCTTCAGTTCTGAAAGTAGGAGGAATATGTGGGGGACACATGAGTTTAGAAAGTTAGAAATCAAAAGATTTTGTGAAGTTAACTGAAAAGGTAGTATTGAAGTGTGAATTTGTTGATTTATTGAACTTAGAACCACTTCAGAAATATTTAATATCAGGTTTTATTTTATATTTTAGAAAAGTCCAAAATCTTTCAAATGTAATTTTTGGTCTTAGTGTCAAAAGACTAAGTTTTTATTTGAATGTGCAGAAAATAATTGGAATAAAACTAGATATATTATACTTTAAACCTTGATAGCTCTGAGGTTAAGGGTACTGCTATTGCAGAGGACCAGAGTTCAGGTTCTAGACCCTTATCAGATAGCTCACAACTGCCTACAACTCCAGTTCCAGGGGATCCGGTGCCCTCCTCTGGTATCGAGGTGTACAAACATACACACATGCACATACAACAATATATAATAAATACTGTGTGAAACTGTGGGATTGGGAATGGCAGTGCTTTAACTTAATAGAGTATAATAGCTCTGATGTATAGGCATCCTTTAGATAATTGTAGTAACTCCTGTTTTGTTGAAAATGTATAGGATAGAGGATGAATGATAACACAGAGTTAATCCCTTTGATTATATAAGCTTAATGCTGAGCTGATATATTAGTACCTTATGAATGTGTTTCAGATGTTTTTCTAACATGTTTGTAGTAGCTGTCACATGAAATCATATTCTTGGACAGGCTTGAAGGCAGTGGCTTCCTTCCTTGCCGCACATGCTCATTTTGTGGAAATCTGCTTACACATTGGATGCTTTCTTTCAGATACATCTATTGTGATGAAATTGACTTGGCTGCGGACACAGTTCTGGCCACGCTGTATGCTGCCAAGAAGTACATAGTTCCTCACCTTGCCAGAGCCTGTGTTAATTTCCTGGAGACCAGCCTGAGCGCCAAGAACGCCTGTGTGCTCCTGTCTCAGAGCTGCCTGTTTGAGGAGCCAGACCTGACACAGCGTTGCTGGGAGGTGATTGATGCTCAAGCCGAGTTAGCACTCAAGTCTGAGGGATTCTGTGACATCGACTTCCAGACACTCGAAAGTATCCTCCGCAGGGAAACGCTGAATGCCAAAGAAATAGTGGTTTTTGAGGCAGCCCTAAACTGGGCTGAAGTGGAATGCCAGCGGCAAGATCTGGCCTTGAGCATTGAAAATAAACGCAAGGTCCTAGGAAAGGCACTGTACTTGATCCGCATCCCCACCATGGCCTTGGATGACTTTGCAAATGGTGCTGCGCAGTCTGGGGTATTAACTCTCAATGAGACCAATGACATCTTCCTCTGGTACACTGCATCCAAAAAACCGGAGCTGCAGTTTGTGAGTAAAGCCCGCAAGGGCCTGGTTCCACAGCGATGTCACCGATTCCAGTCATGTGCCTACCGGAGCAACCAGTGGCGCTATCGGGGTCGCTGTGACAGCATCCAGTTTGCAGTTGATAAGAGGGTGTTCATTGCAGGCTTTGGGCTGTATGGCTCCAGCTGTGGCTCTGCAGAGTACAGCGCCAAGATTGAACTCAAACGGCAGGGCGTTGTCCTGGGCCAGAACTTGAGCAAGTACTTCTCAGATGGATCCAGCAATACCTTCCCTGTGTGGTTTGAATATCCGGTGCAGATTGAGCCAGACACCTTCTACACAGCCAGCGTGGTGCTGGATGGCAATGAACTCAGCTACTTTGGACAAGAAGGCATGACGGAAGTTCAGTGTGGCAAGGTGACTGTCCAGTTTCAGTGCTCCTCAGACAGCACCAACGGCACTGGGGTACAGGGAGGGCAGATCCCTGAACTCATATTCTATGCTTGAGCCTTCCTTTCCTTGCGCATCATGAGGCACCCACATGGGCCCTCCTTGCCTGACGCTTAGCTCGTCTCCAGATATGTGGTCAGCACAGGTTATTTGTAATGAATGAAGCAGTAGGCAGTTTCTAATGTCTTTGAACCTTTTAATTATGTACAGGCTAAAATGCAACATTCCGCTTTTAACTATATGCTTAGAAGAGCCAAGTTCTTACTCAGGCTTTGTGGTCTTAGAGTTGCGTCTGTATGCCTAGGGAAATCATGTGCTTCTCCAAGTGCCCACCAACCTCCACTTTTGTACCTCTGAATAAGATTTTGGATCGACTTGAATTTCCTTTGATGAGGGTGGAAGTATGTATTCTAAAGTAATATCAAGTTATTTTTCAAGGAAACCCTTCCCTTCTCAAAATAAATAAAAACAAAATACAGGTAAACCTCAGTGTACAATTTTGAAAGAATATTTGCTTTATAACAAGTAAACTTAGAAAGTAAACAGGCCAATAGTCATGTTTGACTCTGTTCTTTTACATTTGTTGCTTCTGGGCCTTGCTTTTATATTCTTTACATGTTAAGTTCATATATGTGTTGCATACTAAGCAGTTCCCACTCTTGGTGCAAGGAATTGGCTTTTGTTTAAGCCATGACTTCTGCTGCAAAGCAGACTTATGTTCTTTCTGTTGAGAAGACAAGATACCAGAGTGCAGCTACTTCATTGAGAATTGATGGAGTTAGAAAATTTTGTTGTCAACAGAAAAAAAAGTTGCAAACCTGCTAATTTATACTACAACGGGTAAAAGGGAAGCCTGAAAATGTCCTATACAATTAATAGTTCCATTTTTTAATGAGACTCATACACAATTTGAAAAAGCCACTCTTGCCTGGTAGTTTTTGACAGCCCTCAGCTTGCGTGCTTGCTCTCTCTCTCTCTCTCTCTCTCTCTCTCTCTCTCTGGGCTTGTAAAGTCTTACTGCATAGGACTTGCATTACTCCCCGCTCCCTCCCTTTTTAGAAGAGGACCAAACAGTGGAGGTATGGAGTAATGGTAGCACTACTTGTCAATGTGATAAAATACTCTTTATGCTTTTTTTTTTAAATTGGAACATTCTTTCTCTGATCTTTGACCATAGACGATCTTATTTGTTGATTATGAGCAAGTTTCTGGACTGCTAGAACCTGGCCTCTGGCCATCTTAAAGTGCCAATATATGCCTGCAGGGTTTTTGAAAAATGGTTCGGAGTGACACTGGGTTATACCAAGTACTCACCTCATCAGCATCCCATGCCGCTCTTATTTGTCCATGATAACGTAAGCAAAGAGGGAAAAGCTCACAGACAACTTCTCCTTCCATGACGGCTTGTGTTGGCTTAGTGCCTGTGACCCTGGTAGTGTCCAGTGTGGTCACGAGAAACTGAAATATCCATATGTTTCTGAGCAGCTTTTCTGCTCAGCGTGATCCTGAGATGGCTCCCCGCCACCCAGAGTGTGGTCCCTGGCCGCCTCCTTCTCCTGCTCTGTAAGCCCAAGTTGGCTTCCCTGGAGCAGGGGCTAGTCCTGGGGTGTGTGTATCTGTCTGCGCA
Organism: Ondatra zibethicus; assembly: GCA_004026605.1. Taxonomy (NCBI): domain Eukaryota; kingdom Metazoa; phylum Chordata; class Mammalia; order Rodentia; family Cricetidae; genus Ondatra; species Ondatra zibethicus. Next base: position 103,585 of record PVIU01002336.1, on the reverse strand, counting down.
TGAAATATGCGCATGAAAGAGTGCTTGCCAACTCAGGAACTGCCTCCTCCCTGCCTGGTTAGTGGTGGGTGTGTCAGAAATGCCTCCCACCCCTCTGCTGGTGCCAGCAAGGCCCAGTGAGTGACTGATTCCACTCACTGTGCTTCTGGGCCACTTCTTCCCCTATAGATATGGGCTTGTGGCCTTTGGCCAGCTTCCCTGGTGGAGGAGAGCAATGGATTATGGGAAATGTTTTAATCATTTTGCCATTACTTACATCTGTCAACATAGGTGACCAAAAGCTGTTATTGGTGACAAGATGAATATTCCTAGGACTACTTTACAAAATAATCTCTCAATTGTTACCTAATAAAGGAGATGATAGGTTGTAGTTTTGGCAAAGCATCAATAAAATAAAGGTTCATTGTCAATTAAAATTACTTCTACAAAGGCTTTTGTTTTGAAAATTATGGTTAAACATTTCAGTAACTCATAGCTACCATACAAATTGGTAAGCCTGACCAGAAGGCACTTACTGTTAAGCCAGAGGAGAAGGAATTTTGTTTAGCACTAATCTAACTAATCTAACTGTCAGATAGTCGGGCTGGATGTGGTAGCCTTAAAGGGGCAGCATCTACCCCAACTCACTCTTACTGTGACTTAGCTGCCCTCCACGTGGCGTGGCAAGTGCAGTTCGCTGAGGATGGGAGAACATAACTTTATATTAGTTATTACTGTGTTTCAAAACAGGACACATCACTTTCTGACCTCTGCTACGAACTGTGGGTAAGATTGGAAAGCTGGACCTAAACTAAGAAATTTTATGTTCAGAGCCTGTTCTCTTATCCGCATTTTCAGCAAAATGAAAGATAATGCGCTTGCTTTGGTTTTCTTTGGTAATTTTGAACTCTGTAGTTTGTAAAAATAGGAACCATTGTTCTGACAGGGCTGGCAGCTGTAGTGTAAAACACAACTTTATTAAGCTGAAAACGCTGTAGATGCTTTTCCCAGCATACCTGGAAGTCTTCATCATTGTTCATACTGGGGATAAGGGTAACTAGGCTAGCAGTTCTAATGCAACATTCTTTAATCATATCGTAAGATAGTATTTAAGTAAACGGTCTCATTTCTACATAATTATTGCACTGAACTGTCTTTTTTTTTAAGGTGTTTAAATAAGCTCAGCTAATTCAGTACACTGTAGGCAACTGTGCATCAGTGTGCTTGACTTTAGCAGCTTACAGCATTATTTATGAAGGAAAATATATAAATATGAAGTACCTCATGTTGAATGTTATTGTACTGTATTTTTAATGTAACAGTGCAGATCTTGTTAGACACATGAATGTGTATAATCATGTTAAATGCAAATAAAATAAAACTGGTTCATAGATTTGCTTTCTTAGCATTTTTGTTTCTCCCTTGAAGTAGTAAAAAATTAATTCTGTCACTTTGGGTACCACTGCATTTTACAATGATCATTTCACAGGAACATTTATTTGTAAAGTTTTCAGTATCTGATTCCTAAAGAACATGAAATTTGAGGTAAAAGCATAAGAGAACAATGAGTATGTTAATCAGTTGCATTGTTCAAAGCCTGACTGTTCACTTAATGAGAGTGAGTGAATGGATGCATTTATATTCCTGTTATGGAATTTGTGGTTGGCTGGCATTCCAAGCTATAGTTGCCATAGTTGCTTAAATGTGTATCTCCCCGTGCTAAGCGGGTGTTGTGCTGAACAGCATCTGGGTTCTGATGGGACCTGTATTGCTGTTTCCCAAGATCTTAATTGGATCCAGAAATAAACTGCCAAATAAGAATTTTAGTGGGGTTGTTATATAATCAGTTCATTTCCCATTCTGCTTGCCAGTGTCCTGCTTGTTGGTCTTTTGGATAACAATCAGGTGTATCTCTCTGTGTCATGTACATATTGCACATAACACACCTATGTACTTATAAAAATAAATATAAATATGTATTTATAATCACGCTTATATAGTTATGCATACATACATATTTTTCCTGTGCACCTCGCCAACACTTTTCTGCTAGACTTTATTGTGAATCCTGTATGTTTGTTGAGCCAGTTCACCTATCTAGTTTCAGACTCTACTGTTTACTGGCTCAAAGGGTTTCTGGAATTATTCCTAAGCATGAGAACTGGAATTCCCCACCCGCATCCTCATCAGCTTAAGACAGATAGAACCTGAATTGCAAAGATCTTTAATCCACCAAGGTCTCAGCTTTTATCTCTTCTTTGCTGCTATTTCCAGTTAATCCGCATGTTTGTTTTCATTATCCCAAGACAGTTGGGAATGATCCGACTCCTTTGTTGGAACCAAAGATTAACATCTCACTGAAATTATACCTTCCTGGTTGACTGGCTTGCCTGTGAAGACTGTGGACCAAAACTTCAGAGAAAACTGGAAAGTGGAAACCAACTGCTATAAAATGTAGGGGGCCCCAAGAAGTAAGTGCGCTGAAAGTGCCTGTTGAGTCTTGAAGAAGCTTCCATTCCCAGGTGATACGTTCTTAACCACAGTGAGTGCCTTCCACTTACTGGCCAGTTCTTTTCTTGTTTTAAACTTTACCCTCTGCTTTTTAGAATATATGTTCTAACAAAACTACTTCTGGAAAATTTTCTTTCCAAATAGAATTTATGCATTTATTTCCATAACATTGGGGAAGTTTCCCAGTTGAGAATTTGCCAGCATTGGGTCAGATGAAAATGTTTGTTAAAATGGATAGCTGCCACTGAGGACGTCACAGTGCTGAGCATGTGACTCCGGCTGCTATAGTCTGGCTTCTGAGGAATGTTTGGCCACATTTTCTTCCTATCAACCTTTGCCCCTCTGTTGTCTTTTCTATACTTTTCTAGGGCAGTAGAGGTGGTTTCCATTATGCAGGCTCTGTTTTTACAACTACGGTTTAGTTGCCTGTCTACTGAAATGTTCAGAGGAAAGCATTTTTGCTAGCAGATACTATTTTATACTCTTAATGTCTTAAAAGCCCCTAACCTCAAGGTAAGTTGAACAGCGCTGCCACATCTGCGTTTTGGTCCATCTGCAGGACAATTAGTTACTCACTACATGCCCCTTTAAGCTGCTGGTGACAGGCAGAGTGGTGGTATGGTAAAGGTTTCTGCAAGGCAGTCTTTCATCACTAAGGCCATAGCGGTATAAAAAGTTACTTAAATAAGGGCATATTTGGGTTTATTACTTTGGGAGCAGTTTTGTATTTAATAGACTTTTTTTATGCCCATTATTTCATTTGTTATTATAGAAGAGAGATTATGCCAGACAAAAGCTAATAAGAACAAGTCATATGAGTGACCTTATTAATTTTAACATGAAGACGTTTTGTGTGAAACAGAATAATCTGAGATGTTTTTCTATGTGGCTCTCTTCACCAGGGCTGTACAATTTTCATTTTCTTTCCTATCAAAAGAATGGTAATGACTATTTAAAAGCCCATGAATAGTATTTCAAAGCTCGAAGTAGAGAGTACTACCTTCTGTTACCCTGTAGAATGCGTGACAATGTTTGGAGACATTCTGTACGTCTTGGAGAATTCTCATTTTAATGCCTCCCAAACCGTAAACTTTAAATTACTTCAGCATCTCTTACTACAGTGTTGAAACTGCATGAACCCTTAACTAATTCAAAATTGAAAGTTGCCATCGATCTTTACTCTTAAAGAAAAATTGCATTTCTAAGAATATTTATAGATAGTAGTGGATGGAGATCAATGTCTTTCTGACTCCAGTATGATGCAGAAGGTTTAATGAGTCATTCAAAGGATTAGCCCACTGCTCGTTCATTCATTGATCTTTTATTGGTGCTTTGCTTCATCACGAGCAGTCAGAGTTGCAGGGAGGCAGGCCAGGAAGATGTATGCTATAGTTTTGGGAGATTGTGGCCAAGGTCCAGGATGCTTTAATGTTAGATACAGAAGAATCAATCATAAGTGACTGATTCCCATTGCCTATAAGTTCTGATGTAGGTCTTAAATGGAGCGTAGTGACTATATCCAACAGACTTCCTCGTGAGTCAGTGCTGCTGTCTGCAGATCACACAGTATCACTGACCCAGAAAGAGTAGGAGAAAGGGCGGAGCTGAAAGGTAGACGCGGGAGGCTAGAGCTTCTCGTAGATCCTTAGCAGCATGTACATCAGCTTCTAGAGGGGAGAGGAATGATTGCTGGCATAAATGGGCAAATCATAGCGTGGAGCCCAGAAGAAAATCTCAGAACAAATAGATGGAGACATCCCAGTGTGGCCCCAGTAAGGGGTCCGTGTAGAATGAAACCACACCCTGTGTGCTGGGTTTAGAATAGGATACTGACTTAGCAGGAACAGGAAGCAAGTTTTCCATCTGTCAGGCTCATTTATCTGGTTTTTAGACACAAAATAAGGCAGTAACACCTAAGAGACTTCAGAATAGACAAGGCAGATTTGTGTTTTAAGCACTGAGCTCTGGGCAGGATAGGCTGGATCAGGCTAGAGGCCGAGAGAACTTTGGGTTGGGAGAGTAAAGTGCATGAAGACTAAAGCAGCTAGGAAATGCTTAAAAGGATGCATAGTATAGAAGTGTAGAGAGGAGATCCCCAGGTTATAGTTGAGTTTTGAAATACCCCATCTTTAAGGGTCTTAGCAAAGATGGCGAAACCTCTTGCCTTTCTCTTGATTCTTAGGGAGTTCTGCCTGACCTAAGTAGTTGTGTTATAGAAACCCTTCAAGATTCTCCCCTTGCTTTCTTTAAAGAATACGCTAAAACACTCCATTGTGTAGATGTACTACATTTTCCTTATCCATTCTTCGGTTGTGGGGCATTTAGGTTGTTTCCAGGTTCTGGCTATGACAAACAATGCTGCTATGAACATAGTTGAGCACATGTCCTTGTGGCACGATTGAGTATCCTTTGGATATATACCCAAAAGTGGTATTACTGGGTCTTGAGAAAGGTTGTTTTCTAATTTTCTGAAAAATCATCACACTGACATTCAAAGGGGCTGTACCAGCTTGCACTCCCACTAGCAATGCAGGAGTGTTCCCTTTACCCCACAACCTCTCCAGCATAAGTCATCATCAGTGTTTGGAGTACTACACGGCAGAAAAAAATAACGACATCTTGAATTTTGCAGGAAAATGGATGGAGCTAGAAAACATCATTTTGAGTGAGGTAACCCAGACCCAGAAAGACAATTATCACATGTGCTCACTCATAAGTGGTTTTAAACATAAAGCAAAGAAAACCAGCCCACAAATCACAATCCCAGAGAACCTAGGCAACAATGAGGACACTGAGAGACATACATAGATCTAATCTACATGGGAAGTAGAAAAAGACAAGATCTCCTGAGTAAATTGGGAGCATGGTGACCTTGGGTGAGAGTTGTGGCAGGGAGGGGAGCAGAGAAAAATGTAGAGCTCAATAAATATCAATTTAAAGAAAGAATAAGCTAAAATAAAATGTAGACACAGCATAGTGGCTAATGGCTCAGCCTGGAGCTGGCCTGCCAGCGACTTTTAAACCTTGGCTCAATCTGCATGTGACCGGAAGCAAGTTGCTCTGCCTCTGAACCTCCCATCTCTCCAGGGAAGCGGTGAAAATGCCTTTCTAGAAGAGGTAGGTGACAACAGTTAATATTCCAAAGCACTCGTGACAATGCTTGGTGAACAGAAAATGCACCTATAAGTGCTAAGTGGAACAGAGATGGAGAGTCACAAAGTAAACCATAAACGTTCCTCACCTGAGCATATGTACTTTCAATTTACACATTCCTGTAGCAAGTTGTCAATGGAGACAATGGGAGAAGGCCTGTTGCTGTTCTTTTACATCCTCACACTCAATAGTCATCTAGTTTGTAAAGCTACAAAGGCCTGTATTGAGGAATTGTTGTACTTTAATTAGATTTCTAATAAGAGCTTTAATTTTATCATGTTAATGAGATACAGAAATGATTTATTATGGTGTGGATGTTTCTGGCACATCAGATGCCTTCACTGCAGGATTTTTCAGATGACTGTAAAAGCTGGAGGAGGATGCAATAAAGGATTCTTCAGACATTTTTCCAACAGAAGTCTACCATCTTGAAGGTATTTTTTTAAAAAAAAATATTAATTTCAATGTTAAAATAACTTCTTATTGTATGGTGGTACTAGGTGATTTAGGATTTACCTCCTGCAAATATTTTATGATTAAAACTAGTTTTAACATCGAAATTGTGGTTGGCAGAAAGTATGACCTTTACTCCTAGTGCTGTGAATCGTATGGGGAATGTTTGAATGGTGGGTTACATTTTAGGTAAACCCTGGTGTCCTAGTGGTACTGGTGCTTCTAGCCTGGCCCCACAGTTGTTGGCAAACACCTCTGCCTTGCCTGGGAGTGCCTCCGTCCTTCTACATCTCAGCTGGCCCTCCAGCCAGTGCCAGGACATCTTTCCCAGGAGCACTAACATCTGGAAGTGAATCCCTCTCCTCCTTTTGTGCCTTGAGGATTAGATTCTCTGCTCTTTTGTAGAAGAATCTTCTAAGGAATTCATTCTACAGAGATTCGCATTAGGTGGTGGGAAGAGGGTTTCTGATTTTATGGGGCACCGAGAGAAGTAGTCAGAATTCCAAAGCTTCTGGCAAGCTGAGAGCCCCTGATGGGGCCTGCTTGTGCTGAGGCAGCTCTGCTTTGTTTGTCACCCTCTTGCAGCCCACCGGGCTCATTCTCATGGCTCAAGAAAGTGACACGCAACAACCAGAAGCATGCCTGGTATTTCAAAACTTGGCTCACAACTTGTCCATCTCGGTTCTCCAGCATTTCACTGGTCAGAGCTGGTCCCAAGGCCATTCAGATGCATGTGGGGAATTCCCTTACTGTGGAACGCCTCAGAGAGAAGAGACCAGGGTTGTGGATTAAGAACAGAGGTGTCTTCAAGGTTCATATGTAGTCAAGCTATAAGTTTATTGAGTAGCAGACCTGAGAAGCATTTGAGGTCAAAACCCCTACCATGTTTGAAAAACAAAATCTTACATGTTAATAAAAGTATTTGTTTGCTTGAAAAGAAAAAAAAAAAAACAGGCTGACTTGTTGGGCCATGGGGATAGTCACTGGGACACAGCATTTGACCTAGGTCTTAAGCCTGTCAGTGGATTTGATAGTCCTTCTGGTCCCAGAACTAATAGCCACACAGAATTACCTACAGAGACATTATTTGCAGTAAAATTTTCAGTAATCATGAAGAACTGAGAGGGGAAAGGTGAAGTTTCCAGCACACTCATGACATCAGTTCCCCAAGTCCCAGTGTGGCATGTTTTCCTCTACATGGCTAAGAAGAGACTCTTCTCGGTCCTTGCCCTCCAAGTGAAGTTTTCCACAGTCCGATCCCTGTTTTCCCTGGAGTCAGTGCACACTTTAGAGGTATTAATTTTTTTCTAGTCACTGCTTCACTTTCAAGTGTGGCCCTATTAACCTCACTGTTCAGTCTTATTCAAGAAGCCAGACCCTAGCAAAGCAAGGCATTGTGAAGACAAATAGGTGTTTGTGTTTCTGTCCATTTTTATTTACAGCATTGTTCCCTGAATACCTTAGATGGTCCCTGGTCTTCATCCAGGTGCAAGATGACAGGGACACACTGCGTTCTGACTCCTAGAGTCGGAATTGGAAAGGCATTGTACTTCAGTCTAACAGCCTGCTCAGTCATTGCCGTAAGAGGGAATGGGTAAAGGGTTGGTGTGGGGAGCGATGTTAGGGACTCTAGTTGCCAAGAAACCTTGGATTGCTACTTATCTAGGGCTTCTTGCACTCATTTCTTGATTTCCTGAGGATGCCCTGCCTGACCCACAGTGTCCAACATGGAATGCTCAGTGGTTAGGTGTTTAGGGTCATCTTCAACACCAAAATGTAACAATGATAATACAGTTAAAAATTTGTTCATACTTAATTAGTGCTGTTGTTCTTTGTTAGAAATCCATGGCTGTAGGTGTTATTTAGGTTGGTAATAGCATTTAGTGTGAATGAGAACCACATAGCCAGTGACTTCCTAAAGTTATTCACTGGTGACAGAAAATCTGGGGCTGAGGTGAACACCTTCCAGGTTGAATTTCTTCCTAGTTGTAGAATGCTAAAGATCCAGTCTCCTTTTCCCCCTTGTTCTCTACACAGGAAGAAAATGTCTCTCTATAAAAACAATGCCTCAAAAAAGTCTAGTCAAGCAGAGGAAGCTACATCTATTCTCATAGACACTATTTATTTATTATTTGAAGGCAGTGTCTCACTATGTATCTCTTACTGTCCTGGAACCCACTATGTAGACCAGCCTGCCCCTGCCTCCTGAGTGCTGGGATTAAGGCATGCCCCCCTACACCAGGCTCTAATGGATATGCTAATATTCCAATGTGCAAATTAATTAGATGTACAAGAAAGCTACTTAAGTGTGATTTATTCGTTTGTTCAACCACTTGTAGTGAGTTTTCTCTTCATTCTTTAATGTTTCATTTTTGAGGCAGGATACCCAAGAACAGTACAGAGTTCAAAAGAAATGCCACTTTTCCAGGTAAACGATGTATTCAAGTCATTCATATAAGCAACTTTCTTTGGACTCTAATGCAGCAAAGTTCCAAAAATGAGTAGGTATATCTCTAGGATACTAATACAAAGTGTAGATCAGAAAAAGTGAAAAGGAGCAGAAAAGTAGAAGTGGGGAAGAGGTCAGATGGCATGGCACACAGTTTCCTTCGAGCTGAGAAGCCCTTGGAAGCATGAAAGAAAAGGCTCGGCCTCCTTCGGGGGCAGGGAGGGAGGGGTATGGCATAGTGCCCTGCTCTGAAGGTTAGCAGAAGTGACTATTAGGTCTTCTTGCCCTGGCACCCAGATCCTGTAAGAATTTTTTGTGGATTTGCCAAGCCTTTTGCTTAGAGATCTATGAATGACCTTTTCAAGACTTGCTTGTGTTTTTCACCTTCAGGGCTTCCAAGGGGAGCCTAAAGTGCAGGTCAGGCCCCTGACCCATTCAGGGGCAAGAAATAAGGCCATTTCAGATAAGTTCAACAACACTGCCCTGAAGACATGTTGAGGCTGAAAAAGTACGTGAGCTTCAACATCCAACAGGAAGAGTCAGGTCTTGCTCCTGACAGCCTCCAACAAACCCTGAGGCCAAAAGATCCGTGAAATATCCTTACTGCCTGCACACACTCTGCCCCAGGCTGAGTGAAGTCAGCCTCACATAGGAAGCCAGAGGTCCTTTTGTGTCCCCACATCTTCTATTATTACTTTTCCTTCTTGCCTCAGTGATTTCATATCAAGCCACCTCTGACCTCCAGCTCTATTTCTTGAGTTGGCCAGGCAATGCCACATCCTGCTTGGGCCTCACCTTACACGTCAGCAAAGACTGAGGAGGAGGGCAAGTGTAGAAAGCATTAATACCTAGCTGAAAGCTAAGTGGCTTCTCTAGAGGTAGAAGACTGGAAGGGTGATGTTGGTGGCCCTGTGGGTACAGTGGTAGAAATTAGGGTGTAGGATATGAATGTCACCAGATCTCTACCAGGTGACTTCCTACAGCCTAAATAAATAGAATGGGTTAGGTTCTGGGTTTTGACATATGACTTCCATTTACATGAGGGACAGGTAGTCTTCCAGTCTCCTGCCTCGGTGCCCTGATTAGGCAGACATATTACTGTGTACTGGCAGAACACAGTTCTCATTGGTCATTATTAGAGGTTATCTTGTCAACATCATGCCTGACTGTGAACAAGCTGTCAGAATCATTTAGAGTCTCTTGTCAGGGAATGCTATTTGACCATTTCCTGCTGACTTGCCATTTTGTGCTAACTGCCAAAATGTATGTTAAATTGATGTCACCATTCCCATTTCTTCCTCAAGCACTTCCTTTCTGGTTACCAGTGAAAACATTTGCGCAGTCATCGGTGGACCAGACTAAACCAACCTGAATTGTGAAACCTATAACTGAGGTGAATGTTTTTATTATCTGGAGATATCATTTAGGATGAGAGAACCGTGAGTCTCCTTCAGGTAACAAGACAAAGGATGTGGAAACATAGTACGAACTAATTGCTTCCAGTGCAGAGGAAGATTCTGTTCAAGCCTCGTGGGTTCCCACCAAACAAAGCAAATGGAAGCAAAGGTTTATAGGCTGAACTTCCGGAAGAGGACGTGGGCTTCACTGTAAAATCTATCATTGTGTGTTTGGAAATTTCCATTCTAAAAATTATTTAAAACTGAGGTAGGCATAGAACCTCAGAGCTAATACATAAAATGCAGTTCCTAGGTGGAAGTGACTTAAACCTTCCATTTAATTTGTGATTCTAATAGGACCCTCTCTAAACACTTAGGCTGAAGACGCAATTGCAAAGGGAACCTGGCTTGTTTTATACTCTCGTTTGAACAAAGGGCCTCTGTGGTCAACTCCACTGTGGCGTTGTGTGACATAGACTCAATTTTCATGCTCCTGAATTTTAAAGCTTAAATAATATATCTTCCTAAATGTATGGATTGATACTTATGCTCAGCTCCTTAAATGAGGGCTCCCAGTTCATAAAATTCCTAATTAAATAGACAAGCATTCTAAATTCTTGATCTTTGTTAATCATATTTAGGAGAAGCCTGGAAGTTTAGATCATGACTTCATTAGGGCATTCACACAGTTCCCCTGATGGCAACATAATCTAATTTTAGCAAATTTTAATTGCCAGTGCTGCAAGGGTTTATGAGCATTGGAGATGAGTCTCAGATACTCTGGTTTTTGAATGCAGTGCTCTGTGCCTTTCAGCACAGATTCTATTTAGCCGTACCTCACAGTTACAATGCTCAGGATAGTCATACAAATGCCTATCTGTATACTCTATGTGTAAATATTATGAGTTCCAAATTCAAGCTTACAAACTACTCTATCATATATATTCTGCTGTCTTAGTCAAGTTAATAAAACTTCAGAGCAAAATAATGCCCTATAATTCTACTTTGATAATTCTCTGGAACAGCCTAGAAGCCAGGTCCAGGTTTCAAATTCCTGGCCTCACAGTGCTCTGCACCTGGGAATGTGGTTAAGGGATACTGGGCCCATGTGCTGAGCTTACAGCCTTTTTGTTTCCACCTCTGGTTTTAAAGGCATTTCTTTACTTATGCATAGTTTGTACTACCTATGTATTCAAATTGATCCACTGTAGCCCAGTACCCAAGAATTGTCTTCAGGACTGGTGTGAGAACATCCTGGAGGTATGGCATGTGCATAGGAGGAAGGGAACTTGATGCCATTGGGACCAAAAAAGCTGGTTCCACATACTACACCTTTAAGAGGTTGAAGCATAGGTTCTAAGTGATCATGTTCCCCTGATTAAGAGGCTCAGGGGCATCATGAGGAAAATATTGTTACCTTCTCCTTTGCTACCCTAAATCAGTGGTTCACAACCTTTCTACTGTTGTGGCCCATTAATACAACTCCTTATGTTGCGTGACCCCCAACCATAGAATTATTTCCATGCTACTTTATAATTGTAATTTTGCTAGTGTTATGATTTGTAACATAAAAATGATATGTGACCTCCAAAGGGATCACAACCCACAGTTTGAAAACCACTACCCTAAACAATGGAGTGTCCAGCAAGCTTGTAATTGAGCCCTATAACCTTATTCTCTTACTTTATGCCTAATAACTTTTCATGGCTTTATAGCCCTTGTATGGTTCTCATTCAATAAATACACATCTATCCTGGTACCAGGATATGATGGATAATTTCCTATATCAACTTGACAAGATTAAGGGACACCCATTTTTTCTAGGTATGTCTGTTAGAATGTTTCTGGAATGTCTTTTCAGTGAAGCAATGGATCAAATGATTAAAAACAAAACAAACAAACAAAAAAGCAACCCTCTACCTATTCACCCTCACTAATGCTGCTCATTTAATATACTGAAAGCTCTAAAAGGAAAAGGAGGAAGGAAGGGCAAAATCTCTCTTCCTGAGCTAAGATACCCAAATTATTCTGCTCTTGGAGCCATGATCATCCCCACCCCCACTATCCTCAGGCCTTCTCACTGTGTACATGTGTTGTTTATACCAAATCCCCATGTTCTCAGCCTTAAGATCTGGACTGAATTATCCCGATGGCTTTCTTGATCTTCTTCAGCTTGCACATGGGGCATTCTCAGACTTTTGATCTCTAATATTACATGGTTCAATTTCAATATTAAACCCTCCCGTTGGGGCTGGAGAGATGGCTCACTGGTAAAGAGCACTGACTGCTCTTCCAAAGGACCTGGGTTCAATTCCCAGCACCCACATGGCAGCTCATAATTAGCTGTCTGTAACTCCAAAATCTGACACTGTCACACAGATGTATGTATATGCAGGCAAAAACACCAATACACACAAAATAAAAATAATTATAAGAAACTGTGTTCTATTTATCTGGAAAACAGTGTCTCATGCAAAGAGATATGGTAGTGGACAAGACAGACAAAAATCTGTTTTTCACAGAACTTACTTTCTAGTGTGTATGTGTGTAAGAGAAAGAGAGACATATGAATGAGATGTGACAGTTTTAAACATGATCCTGAATTATTTTCTACTCTGTCAATATGAAGCAGATCAATTGCCTACTCCTTTGAACTTTGCTGGCTTATAGTATCCAACAGAAGTACTGGCGACACACTGTGACTTTGAAGGCTGTATCAAAGGTCATGATCGCTCTTGACCTCAAACACTCATGGAGCAATTAGTGATAATGGGGTAGACAGCTACCGTGAGACCGTTGTATATATTGTGGTCACATGTATTCTTGTCAGCATACCCAGCTCAGTTCATCTGTTATTGCAATAACAAGACATGGCATGGGAAGACACATTGAAAGGGGATCTTCTAAGCCCAGATGTCCCTGCCTCTGCTGAGTTACTTTCTAGCTGTATTATCAGATATCAGGAAACAGAGATCATCACATATCTTCATCCAATACTAATTCACAGAATTGTGAGCATAATGAAGACATCACCATTCATGACACAAAGTTTTTTGACATGCTGAATAATAACCCTTACTTTTATGCTGAGCTCAGTCCTGTGATTCAAGTTTGTGTGTTCAGATGCCTCTTGCCACTTCATCTGAGTGTCCAAATGGTCATCTCAAAATCTATTTCCAAGGGAATTATTGATTACTTCTCTCGGCCAAACAAAAGAAACCATCACCAATAACAGCAGAATTTACCTGCTTCTGCGTAGACTCTAAGTAAATGTCATGACTCCAGATCTAGCTGCAAAACACGTTGTTTTTCATCACTGCCCATATCTAATCTATTAGTAAATCCTTCTGTTTAAGTATTGAAAATAGATCTGCAATCTGTGCGTTTCTCCAGTTCTCCTCTCCCTGCATTATCTATTAGCGGAAACAACTCTCCTGGTATCCAGATATGCTTCCAGGCATCACCCAAGAATGTACACCAGGATCATCAGGTCAGGACAGTGCAGAACAGTGAATGGGTGTATGTGGAATTGCTTCATACCGCCCTAGCTTTCTAGTAGTAATAACTGTATGCATGGAACTAGAAAAACTAAAAGGGCAAACCTGTGACCAAATATGAAATATATATTTCCAGGGAATGGAAATGCAGTCATGTGCATACAAACACACACAAAGGCAAGTGCACATACTCATGCATGAACAACACATGCACACACCCATGAACACCACAAATGCACATGCATAGTCCATGTGTACACACACATACACTTCATTTTAGTGTGTTTCCTCTAGCCTCAATATTATGTTGCCATTTCCATGCTGTAATGACTTATGGGAAATGGTGGTCTGCAGTTATGACAACAAAATAAGCAATCTATAGCAGGTAGCCCTGTATGTGACAATGGAAATGGCACTATTGACATTCCCTTGTGGATAGAGAGGAGGGGGACTCAGCCCATCACCTGGAGATTCTAGTTACCATTCTGTCCTGCCCAGTTAAGCATAATCTTAGGAATGGGGGAGTACATAGCAGAGTGAAATGTGGCTGAATTGGGGACCTGTCAGCAGTGCCGCTGCTTGGAGTCACCCATGTTTCTGTGAGGAGCCCAGGAGGCTGCTTATTTGCCAGGCTGAACTCGATGGACTTCTTAGATCTTCCAGTTCCTTCTCTAGTTGATGTGGTGCCACAGCCTTGCATGGCTACAAGGATCCCGGAACCCTGACTAGAGGCAGTGAGAGAATAAAGAAAGTGCAGATATTCAGAAACATGGACATAGAAAAGCTGGGACCAGGTGGACTGGGTTCTCTGATAGAGAAGCCACAAAAACCCAGAAACTCAGCATGTGTATTATATACTGTTGACCAGGGAGGTGGGGTTATTGCAAAACTCTGAGGAAGGAGGCAGGATTTACAGTATACAGCTGGATCAAGGAGGGAGGTTTAGCTAATCTCAGTGGGAGCATTTTCTGTAGAGGAGCAGTCTTCATGCAGTAAATATCTGCCAGGTTGAGGGGGCTGAGGACACAATAGTGAACATTTCCAGCACACAGTATCAACATTGGCACTCAGCTGGAGGAAGGTTTTTCTGTCTCCTGTCAACAGTGCACACACACTCAGGACATCACACATCCAAGGACTCTTTTTCTTCCCATAGGGTGGGTAGATGCTTTTTTTTTTAAATGTCTTTCTAGAAAGGTAAATCAACAACAACACACAGACACACACACACATAGACACTCACACAGATACACAGATACAGACACACAGACAGACACATATGTGAGGAAATATTCCTTTCACTTGACTAGCAAGATGGCATTAGAGCTCAAAGAAGAAACAGGGCACAGACAGAATTTGGCCATTTGAGGGCTTTGGGGGGACGGAAGTGTGGCTACCAATGGAACAGTATCATCAGAAAGAAGAGCCCAGGGAAGGACTATCCAGAAATAGCCATGTGAGCCAAGAGAGGCAACTATGGCTGACCGGCAAGTCACCAAGAGCTTAACGTTGAGACACTAGCTTCTAAGAGAGATGAAAGAATGGGAAGGTTGGAATCCTGTTATTAGAGTGTGAGATCACCAAGTCTGGAGACTTCAGAACAACGTGTTACAGTGGGAGTCTCTAAGGAAAAAACCTGATAAGATCTGGCACATATTCAAGTAATTCTGGAGACTGATATAGAAGAAACCACAAAGGCCTGGTGTGTTACTTACAGATCTAGATCTCCAAGGTATTCGAGCAGCCCGCTCCCCCAAATGGTCTGCAGGGGATGATCCCCATGTCATTGGGCTCATACTGCTATGTGGTTTCCTGCAGAATGAATTTTCTGACTTGTGAAATTGATAGGATATCATATGATAATTGTGTGTTTCTTTAACAATTGTCAGAAAAGATATTGTAACATGTGATTTGCATTTTTGGGTCATTCATATTTATGGAAAGCCAGCAACCATCTCCACAAAAGGACTAAGGTAATTTTCCTGGGAAAAGAGGCAAATAGTGTGGAACTGAGACCTCTGCCAGCAGCCAACAAGTGCATGAGGCAAGGTAAGGCGTCCAGGAATTGGGAGAGAAGACAGATTCTCAAAGACACAGTGTAACAGTCTGAAATGCTAATATTTTGGTGAACAGTCCTTAAACTGCTTATTCCTGCTTAGTTAAAATTAAACCAAACTAGCAGGTCAGGTGCCTAAAGTAGCCTCAGAGCTGAAGAGTTAACCAACTACAGTAAATCAAACTAGCTGTGCCATCCTAACTCAAAGCCAAATAGAAGTGAAAGATAAATTCATGGTGATAGATATATTGCAGACATTCTCTTTGAGTTTGTGGCCACATAGAACTCTTGACCGAGTGCAAAGTTTAGTCCAAGAGTAATAGAGTGCATTTGACTATTTCTTCCATGGTTGCTTGGAGGAATGAAGCACAGTTTGCATGTCCAAGGCTGAAGTCATCCAGGGAAGTATGCAGCCTTTATGTCCACTTCAGTGAAAGGGTCTGTCATCTATGAAGACTGTTGCAACTAGTTCTAGTTTCTTTTCCCTGGTCTAAACTGCCTTGCTATCTGTATGCTATTCTAAACTCTTAATTGTATTCTCCTTTCACTAAAGCTTGCTTAACCTTTCTTCTCATCTCTATCTCTGATTCCTTATCTGAAACGGTGCTCTGGAGGAAGTATCCATCACCTTAGGGTACCTCACTGAAGGACCAAGGTGACCTTCTAGTTATCAGGTCACAAGGTTTGGTACCAACCTTTGGGTGAGTCATCTTAGAAACAGATCCTTCTACCCTAGTCAGACCTTCTGCTGACACCCTGACTGCATCTTAATGAGAGACCCCAAAAGAACCGCCCTGCTAAGGCTGATCTAGATTTGTGACCCATATCAGTTGTATGGGTTAATAAATGTGTAGGTTTTAAGCCCCTGCACATTAAGGCAATCTGCTGTGCAGTTGGAGGCAACCAATTCAGACTTTTGTACCCCAAATAAACTCAGACAGGGTGTATCATCTCCCACATCTATGGGCTCTATATTTTTATTAGTTTAAATCCCACTAGGCTGAGTTCTGCTTCATGTGACTGTAACAGGCTAGCCTACGCACATAAATATGGTGACTGGAATCCAAGAAAAAAAAGAGAAAATGTGCACACTTCTCAAGCCTCTACTCGTATCAAATGTATTGTTGCTCCATTGTCCAAAAGAAAAGACCAAATGCCGTCACTTGGTAAGGTAAAGATATACAAGGGCATGGCGCAGACAGTTGTGACACTGTGGGACCATTGATATTGGTACTGCACGTCATAGAGAAATGTTTAGAATGGCAACACATTTATTTGATTTCCACAGCTGGTTAATCCAATATTCCTTATTTGTTAATTTTTAGAATTTGTTTTTATGCATATCCTTGTTTTTTTCTGCATGTATGTCTGTGCATCTTATGCATGAGTTGCTTGCAGAGGTTGAAAGAGAATATTGGGGCCACTGGAACTTGGGTTACAGCCAGTTGTGAGCCACCATGTGCATTCTGGGAATTAAACCCAGCTCTTCTGGAAGAGGAGCCAGTGCTCTTAACTACTGAGCCATCTCCCCATCCTTAATTTTCCTTAATTTTTAATGAACAAGTCTATGAACATATATATAATTTTTAAAGTTAAGTCCTTTACAGTGTATCAGGTCAATATTCATATCAAAACCCCTTGGTTTTATTTTCTTCCTAAGTTCTCCATAAGTTTTGATATGCTATCTGGTAATAAAATCTGACTACTTACCAATATGATTTTTTAAATTACATTAAATTTTTGTTTTAGAGTGTAATTAATTTCTCCAATACATACATTCCTTCCTGCTTTGCTTCTCAGAACAGCACTGAGAAACAAAAAAGAAAATTACTTGCTACCAGAACCCCATGATTATTTCTTGCTGTACTCAAACGTGACACTATTTTCCTTCAGTCACCGGTCAATGTCTGTCCTTTGAAGTGGAGCACTTAGTAGTAGTGACTACATACTGAGTGGTGCTTTTACAAATCTTTATACCTATTGGGATATAATGAATTTAATGTGTAGTCTTGTGCTTCTATCTCTATTTAATTGTTTTAAACTTATTTTAATCCTTTTCCAGTGTGCTTAAAGAAAAAGCTAAGAGTGCATAAATACTAAGAAACAAACTGAAGCAACACTTGGCAGTGTTTCCAAATAAAGTTGACTAGAGGTTTCTTTGCATTGCTTGGCATTGCAGGAGGATTCTCGGATACAGAATCTTCCAGAGAAAAATACTGTGGGTGTTACTGGTCTTGTATGCCACTGTGTACTCACAGGAAATATGGCAGCTTTCTTCTTTGAAGGCTTTATAAGCTCAAAATGCATGGGATTTGGCCTGTTTTCAAGTGGATTATAGAAACTCAGTACTTTAAAAAAAATGGTTCCAATAGATTGGACAAGAATTTTCAGTAACTTGCACCTTCAGATCAGCCAGTGATTGGCAGTTTTGTTGAGGCAAACATTTCCTTGAGATTTTTGTGATGCTCTGTTTTGGATTAGAGTCCTTCAGTCCAGTGGGGCTCTTCAGACATACTCATCTTATTCCATCCTCATACACTTGAGAACTCTGGTGAAGCAATGATGGAGGACATATTGTGTGCCTTCAACGATTGCATCATCTCCTCTCCCCATATTTCTCCCACATTCTGCTTAGTATTCCTCACTGCTCTTAAGGTTTCCATTTCTGCTTCTGTGTTACATCTACTGGTAAATATGAAGTGAATCAGCTTCAATGCCATAATAGTTACAGAAGAGCCTCTGATTTAACATGTAGTCAATGCTGTCTAAGACAACCTATGAATCAGTTACCTGTTGCTGTGTAACAAACTATCACAGTACTCAGATATCTTAAGCCAGTGGTTCTCAACCTTTCTAAAATTGTGACCCTTTCATATAGTTCCTCATGTTGTGGTGACCCCCCCCAACCATAGAATTATTTCATTACTACTTTATAACTGTAATTTTGCTACTATTATGGAAATATAAATATCTGATATGCAGAATATCTGATATGGGACCTATAGGTTGAGAACCCCTGTTTAAAACAGTAACAGTGTTCTAACTCTAGAGTGGGTTATGCAGCTCTTCTCAGCTGACCTTGCCTGTGGATCTGTAGCCTGTAGTCCAGGAAGGACTCCTGTGTTTGAGGCTTGGCTCTCTGTAGGTTGGTCTGGGTTGGATCCAGTTGATGTGACTTATCTCTGTTCCATGTCGTCTCTCACTCCCCATCAGGATAGCTAGGGTTTGTTCTCATGTGTGAGGCAGAACTTCAAGACAGTGGCTATGAAGTTCTCGTGAAGCTTAAGCTCAGAACAAGCATTGTATCAATCACTTCTACCTTACCCTGCTGGCTAATGTAAGCCATAAGACCAGAAAACTTCCAGAGGTAAGGAAAGATGCTGCACTTCATGCTGAGAGAAACCAGAAGTTCATATTATAAAGGTTATGATTTAATAGAGGGGTTAGAAATTGGAGCCATTTTTGTAAGCAGTCTACAGAGTCAAGATAAATGTCAAGATGAAGGTTGACTTCCTTTGTCTCACTGTCATACAAAGAAAGTTGATAGGAACACTCTGAGACGCTGGCAGCTTCCTCACTATTATGAGGGAAGCCAACCCAAGGACCAAGCCAACACACACTTGAGAAATAAGACAAGAATCACAAGAGGAAAGTACCACAGCTCTCCTGATATTGTGGACCTCTGAGTGTTGGCCAACAACCAGGATTCCCCTTGGATCTTACAGATACACCAGTAAATTCTGTCACTAACCAAGCCTGTGTGACTGGTGTTTTTTCTTTGGAACATGGACACACAAATAGCCCTGTAATTCAGTGAAATGCCTTCTCACCCAAGAAAACCAAAGATCTTCTGTGGAAGTAAAGAGAGTGTGAAGAATTACAGAAGGCAGTGACCAGTGAAACAGTCAGTCTCAGGACTAAAGAACAGGAGATCTTATTACACAGAAGCTCTGAATCTAATCCTGCATTTATAGAATATATAACAGTCTGAAAGGGTCACTTAAATTTTCAGATATAATTTACTGTCTCTTATGGGAGAAATTACATGTTTCAGTAGACAGTTACTCAGGATCTTTTTAATTTATGGCTTCTGAAATATTCCCTCCGTTTATTTTCTCCATCTTCCTGCCAGTCTGGATTTTTGTTGGGTATATATTTACATCCACACATGTTGTTGGTATTCTGAGTGTGTTTTCCATAAACTTATACAATCCAAAACACTTTTTAATAAGAATTAAACTCACACACACACAAAATACACACCAGCATAATTTTAGTAGTTAAATTTTTCATTTGTTTTGAGACAGCCCTGGGTAGTCTGGAACCCGCGATGTTGACTAAGTTGTTCTCAAACTCAGAGATCTGCCTGCATCTACGTCTTGAGTGCTGGAATTAACAGTGTGTGCCACTACATTCAGCCCTGGTAGTAAAGTTTTAAATGCTGTCGATTCACAAAGAACAATGAAACACATGTTTGTGAAGTGTTCATGGCTTCCGTTAGCCACTCTTTATTAATTTTAGCCATAAGTAAATATACAAAGCTTCAACATCCAACAATAACATCAATAGTAGCAATAATATGACATGGTTAAGTTCTGAGGATGAGGGAATCATTCTCACCCTACCCTAGTGAGAAGTCAGACTTATAGAAATATAAGATAGAAATATAATGATAGAATGTGAAAAGTTATACACAATTTCAGATCGGGCCCTTAAGTGTCAGGAAGAAAACTTGAGTTAGAAAAAGCATACACAGGTTTTCATTGAGTTTGAATAAGGTCTAGAGAAGGTTGTAAATATTTTGAATATAAAGACTGAGATCAATGAATGTCTGCAAACTTTCATCTCAGCTCAATGATGTAAAAAGTTTGACTTAAGCAGAACAACCATGTATATCCTCGTATTATATATTGGTGTTAGATATACGTTGTGCAATATCGAAAGCACTGGTCATATAGGCTGTGATGAAAATGAATCTCCCTGCATTTGTATAGGCACAATAGACAATCTGACTGTGTGTGATAACCACGCATTAAGACCTCTTGTGTTATTTGTTAAATGATTTGTTACAAATGCTGTCCAATTTTATGAGCTCTGTGTATATCTTACTCTTCAGTCCTTTGTTCTAAGCTTTGTGATGGTTTGAATAAGAAATGTCCCCCATATGCTCAAATATTTGAACACTTGATCCCCTGTTTAATGGCATTTATGAGTTTTTTTTTTTTTTTTTTTTTTTTTTTTTTTTTTTTTTTTTTTTTTTTTTTTTTTTTTTGGCCTTACTGGAGGATATACACCATTGAGGGAGGCTGTGTCAGTTCATACCCCATTTCCAGTTCTCTTTCCCTGTTTTGTGTTTGTGGTTGGAGATGTGATCTCTCAGCTCCCCACTCCTGCCGCCAGCTGCCATACCACCCCATCCCAATATGAATTCCATGTCTGGAAATCTAAGCCAAATAAACTCTTTCGTCATAATAATTGTTTTTGGTATTGGATTTTTATCATGGCAACGGAAGAGTAACCAATACAAAGTGTTCGCTACTGAGAGAAAAACTGGGCCCAGAGCCACTTAGTGACCGTTAGCTCCCCCTGCTCTTTTTTCTTCCTGCCCCTCCCTGGGGAATGACCAGGGCTGGAAAGGAAAGAGGTAGCTTGTCAGTTGTTCCTCAGGAGCTGTCGCCAGCCAAACATGAAACTTCTCTGCCCTGAGAAATGCTTCTCTCTTCGTCGTAGTGGCGGCCTTTCTACTGTGCACGGAGCAGCTCTATGGACACCTTCCTTCACTGTTGCCGAGTCTCCGCTGATGCCTTCCTCACGCTGTCAGCTCTTCGGGAGCACCTGTGTTGCCCTCCGGTAAATGTAATGATGAATACTCTAGCCTGTTCTTTACTCCCATTCCACACTGTGGGAAAGGCCTTACTATATTCACTGTCTTTTCCAAGGTAGGTGTAACATTCCTGGCTTCCACATTTTAAAAACACTGAAATATTAAATGGGTTAGGTCAGAACTGGCCCAGAACCTCAGCTACATTGTCTTCCACAAAACAAAACAAACAGATAAACAAAAAACCTCTCAAGTCATATTACAGGGGATTTCAGCAGAGCCACTTTGAATGAGGATACTAGGATATGTAAGCATTGAAGCTGACTCTAGGTGTCTTTATCCATAACCATATTCTTTAACTGAGGAGTCTACAATAACTAAAGGGGATTGGGGTCTGTGTTACAGAGAAAGGGCAGAGGGAGCCCAGTGGTGCAGTAAGATGCTCTCTTGTTCGCTGCCTCAAGTTAGTCAATGACCCTCATCCAACCCAATATTTAATAAAATCACAACTCTACGATAAGTGAGTGGCAATAACTAGATTACATTAATATTCATATTGACTCTGTGTTTGGCCATGTGAGCTTCACTGTCCAATAAGACAGTAGCAAATGTTACTTTTGTGGTACTCAACAAAATACCTGATCCATAGAAATAACTGATAGGAATAAAGCTTTTTTTCTGCCTCTCAGTTTTAGAGCTCTTTGTGCTGTTGTGAGGAAGACATGGTGGTGGTCATGGTGGGAGACTTGTGGCAGAGTCTATCCCTTTATAGAATACAAGGAAGCAGAGAGGGTGACAAGAACCAAAGACTAGGTTGTACACCTCAAAGACCCACCACTGTTGACTGACTTCTCCCAGATGGGACCCACCTCTTGAGGCTCCCACAGTTTTTTAAAATAGTGCCAACTTGGGGACGAATTCTTTGAAATATGAGTCCATGTAGGTAATTGCAAATCCAAGCAGCAATAAGACACAAGCAGAAACTTAAAATGAACCTGTCAACGTCTCTTCTGCTCTGTTGTGCCTATTATGAAAGTAAGCCCAGGCCACCCTGATGGGGGGATCTAAGACAGGAAGTTAAAGGACAAGTCACCCAGCTAAGGTCTTTTTGGTTGTTGCATTAACATCTGGAAGTAGGAGCGAGTTGCTGTCCAGATCAACTGGCCTGACTCTAGATACAGAACAGTTCATTCAACCCATAGCTTCATAGAAAACAGTAAGCAGCTATTTGAAGCCACAAAGGTTCTAAGTTTGTTATATAACGACAGATAACCTGTACATTGACCATGGGTTGTTTCTGGATAACAGCTGGTGAAGCATCCTTTACCAAGTGGCCCTTGGATTCCTGCTGATGGCAGCACAGATGTTCTGTGAGAACAAGCTGTAGCAGCTGGCACCATATGACCTTCAGATTGACTGAGACCACCCACAGAGTTCATGCCATTACTGGGCCTGCTCATTGCTAAGGCTGTGTGCTATGGTTTAATGCATCCCTTTCAAAATTCCTGTGTTCAAACATAATGGCCAATGTGATAGTGTTAAAAAGGAGACCATTAAAAACTTATTAGGTCACGAGGACTCCTCCCTCATTAGTGAAATTTTGGTCCTCATTAAAGATGTATTACTTAGCCTTTGACCCTCTTGTCCTTCTGCCATGAGAATACATGTCATTGTTCCTCTCTGGAGGATGCAGCAACCAGATACTTTTTTCAAAGCTCCAAGCAGTCTTCTGGATTTTCCAGTGCCTTGATCTTAGATTTCACAGCCTCCAGATTCACTTTAAAAAGCTATGAGAGAAGATTAATAGAGCTTTCACATTGCCTGTTGGGAGACTTGCTTTTGGAACTCTCAAGTCGTCAGGCATGAAGGCAGGAGGCAGGAGGCCACTCTAGAGGAACCCCAAGACACATGGAGGTATTTCAGTCAGCACTCAATGCATGTCACAGGTAACAACAAACATTATCAGCACATGCCCCCAGACAATCAAGTCTGGCAGCCTAAAGCTGAAGTCCTGTGTTATACTCTG
Organism: Ondatra zibethicus; assembly: GCA_004026605.1. Lineage (NCBI taxonomy): Eukaryota > Metazoa > Chordata > Mammalia > Rodentia > Cricetidae > Ondatra > Ondatra zibethicus. The sequence continues at coordinate 80,243 of PVIU01002336.1, read as the reverse complement.
GGGCCAGTTTTCTACTAGTGTGCCTTGTCCATGTTTTTAAATATCATTGTGGGGTGTTTTGTTATGATTAAGTAGCAATGGAAATACTGTCTAACTATTTTCTGTTACTTCGTACTGTCAGATTGTGTTGTCTGTTGATTGATTGACTTTCTCAAATCCTATCCTCCCTGTTAAAAATTAGGCTAGCTCTGCTACTGCACGTACCCCATATTGACCAACACAGAATTGACACATCCCTGGTGGTCAATAAATATTTGTTGAATGAATAAAAGAATGGATGTTTACTCTATAGATCTAAAGTAAAAGTTTCTAGAAGAGTGCTTCTTTCTTTTCTGTTCATCGTTGGGCCCCGGGCAACAAAACTGGGGGCTGTTTGTGTGAAATTGACTGTTTTTCATAATATGTGTGTGTGAGCTTTCCTGTCAAACGTTCAATTGTTCATCCAATAAACATGCGTGGAACACCTGTCCCACATCACAAGCCAGTCTCTGTCGGTCTCACTGGGAGCCCTGCCTGGGAGGTGAAATGATAACTAAAATATGGAGCATCATAGATATAATGTGGCCACAGGACTGAGCCCCTTACAAGACAGAGACAGTGACAATGTCTATATAATATGGATTTTTTTCAGGGTTCTTCTCAGAGCCCCAGATATACATATACCATAAATATGTATTGACTTGCAAGCAAGTAAACATTTTTTTTGAGTCAGGCAAAAAGCAAAAGAGCATATGAGAAGAAAAGGGCGAGTAACTGTGTAAAAGGGGGGGAGCTCCTATTAAATATCTAAGAGGCATGGGGTCCCAGTCTGCTTATTGTAATCATAAGGAGGCATCACAGAGCCCAGTATAAAGTGTTCAGGAACCTGGCACAAACACACCACTGTCTTTCGAAAGCAGGTCCATTAAAACGACATGAAAAAATAATGGCATCTCCCTCAGGTTTCAGCTTGAAGGTGGATTCATGCAATCTCAGCATTTTATCTTGGAAGCTCCCCTGAGAAGGTACACTGGGGAAGCAGTTTGTATCTCTTTTAACTAAGACAGGAAGCCTTGAAGTCTGTGGGTCATCCACTTCCCTCAGACTCCCATCCAATTGCTGAGAAATGTGTCAGATCTGAAGATTTTGTGGGCTGTTAACTGCATGTGATTTTTCCCCTGCCATTTACATCTGAGGTAAATGAAAAGCCTTGGGTTTTACAGCCAAGTTGGGATGCCGAGAATGTTCTTATATACAGTGTGTCTGAAATTAATTAAGATATGTAGACAGTTTATGTATATGACCAAGAAAAAAGGATGCATTCCATTAATGTTTATTAAATAAATGAGAACAGCTAAAAGATGGATGTATGCTTTTTGAGGTGTTATGCATTTTGAACACATCCTCTCCTTGCCCCCATTCTTTGGGCAGGGGGGTGGGGGTTAGGTAGCTCTGCCAGTGCTACTTTGTAGAGGGAGAAAATGAGTTTTAGAAAGTAACAAATAGAATAGAGAAGCAGGTTTATGCAAGTTCCCAATTCACTGAGTCCTTATTTGTAATGCTTTATACAAGAGTGAACTTTGGAAGCTTATATGGACCTTTCCGAGTTTCCAAACATCACCGTCGAAGAACTCAAAGATGGGACTGTTAAGACGGTTCAGTGGGTAGAAGCATTTGCTGAATAAGCCCAGTGACCTAGGTTACATCTCCAGAATCCATGTAAGTTAGATGGAAGGACAGAACTGACTCCACAAAGTGGCTCTTTCACCAATAGATGCATGCCATGGCAGGCACAATGCCCCCATCTGTCATATACCACACACACACATACACACACACAAATGATGATAATGATTGGTTTAATGCAGATGATGAGGAGGCCCATGAGACCCCAGGCAAAACCAGATGATTCTGTGCAGAGAATGGCCTGGGTAAAGCATGAAAATGATATTGAAATAGCTGTCTTTGTCAACATGTAAAGATGTTTCTCTTGTGTTATGTACTTTTCACTAGTTTGAGAGTTCTTGTGTGTTTATATAACTTCTTCTGTAGGAAGCAGTACAATGGACTGAAAAATCAAAGATGTTTATGTAAACGTCCTGTCCCATAGATCTCCTGAGCTTCAGCTTTCTCATCTGTCATTACAGGTTATACCATGAGTATTGTAGAATTGATATGACGGTTAACTGATATGCTGTATGCGAAGTAACTTATACATGGCCCGCCACATAATAAGGCAAATAAACCTTACTTGTCTGCCCTTATATTTACGCTATCAGGGAAGATCCTTGAAAGCAGAAATCTGGCACAGTGCCTCACAGATGAGAACTTCATAAATATTTATCAAAGGCATGGACAGATGAATAACCATAGGATGAAAGCATATTAATCACTGTAAAGCTACCAGTAAAGCCAAATACAGTTCAGCAACTTTTTCAAATAGGATACTATTGATTGACCACCTAGGATTCACAGTTGGGTCTTCCTATGAACAGATGGTTTTCCACCACCCGTCAATTTCTGGAATCAGGTTCTGTCCATCCACCATCTCTAGGATGCTGGTATCTTTGTAGAGCAACAGCAGCAGCATTTGTTTCTTCACTTCAGACCCACAGGAGCCAAAAGCCACCCATCCTTCCACTAAACCTCAACTGGAGAAACTTGATCACACAGTCACACCTGGAAGTAAGCATCTTTCTCTCTCTCTCTCTCTCTCTCTCTCTCTCTCTCTCTCTCTCTCTCTCTCTTTGTGTGTGTGTGTGTGTGTGTGTGTGTGTGTGTGTACATGTTAAATAACAGAGCTCCTGATCTGTCAGATCCAAAGGCAATGACATAACATAAACCAAGATTTGGTATAAGGTCACCTGCCTGCCCTGCCCTCCCTTCCCTCAGGCTATCTGCTATCTACTGTGCCTAACAAATCACCTCAAAATATAGATGTTTAAAACAATAAATATGTGTATGTCTTATATGTCTTCCTTGGCCTCCCAGCAGTCCTGAAGCTCATCTGGAAGGCTGTTTTTTTGCGAGCTGCCTGCTCTAAGGGTAACTCAGATAGAGGCTCATTCTGCTCCATGTGGAGGCTCATCCTCCAGAAAACTAGCTAGCTCAGGCTTGGTCAAATGGTGACTGGACAATGAGGAAGGGAATAGGAAGCATGTTTGGCCTTTGAGGCTTATGGCTAGATCAACTAGAACATCACTTTTGCAATGTTCTAGTAATAGAAACAAGCCACAAGCTGGACACAAAGTCAAGGAACAGTGAACGAGATTGTGTTTCTTAGTGTGAGAATCTGAAAAGCATATTGCAAAGCAGGAGAGAATTGAGGTGTGTTTTTGCAGTCAGTGTATTATGTAGTGGGTATCTCAAGCTACCTGGAGACCTAGTAACCCAGGTCTGTCAGGCAGGAAAAGGAGACAGCATTGCACTCCTTATCACTTCTCAAGTCTTGACTAAGATCAAGTGTAGTGGATTTCTCAGTCAGTGTCTGAGTCTTTGTCAGGTGCAATGTGCCTATGTTGAATAGGAGAGAAGACAAAGAAGGCTTTGTGGTCTGTGCTTCCAACCGCTTGCAACCAAATGCACCAGCAATGCCAAGGAAGGCAAAGCTGGGAGGGAATTAGCATGAGTCACTAGATGGGCAAAGCTGTGAGATGTAAAGAAGGGAAAATGCAAGGGAGCAGCGGCAAAGCCCAGCCAGAACCTGACACACAGGGCCGTCTAGAGCCTATTTACTTCCTTCTTGAACTTCCTGAAGGCAGAAGCACTGGGACTTGGAGTACCATCAGTAGCTGGCTGCATGGATAACAGCTTGGTCCCCTTTTTCTTGCAGGTGAAATGGGTGGCTTCAGGATAGGCTTGAAGGCTGTAAATATATCTGTTGACAACACAGGTCAGAGGAACTGGGGATGGATGTAGAAAATCAGCCCCTAAAGATCTGGATGAGACATTAGTTTGCCATTTGGAACTCTTGTTTAGTAGAATTCTTGTTCCACCCTGCGCAGGCACTGTTTCTGATGCTGCCCTTGTTTCTAATCATCAAAAACCCTCATTGGCCTTGAAAGTTGTCCTACAGTAATGCAAACTCCAAGGCACAGCCCCAGGAAAGTTAAGTCATTAGACCAGCTGGTGAAGGTGGCTGGACTGTGTTCTGAGCACTATGGTTCCCCTTCTCATCCGCTGTCCCTGCCTGTTCTCTGCTTGCCTGATGCTCCTTGCAAGGACTGTAAGTTTTTATGGTGCAGCAAGGGGACAGCATTCTAGGTCCCCTGTCTCAGGAAATCAGAATGAGGCTGGGGAAGAAAAGGGAATATTTCATCAGCTAAGAGGAAATTTCAATCGATGTGCTTAATTAGGTCAGATACCCATTTTCCTCTGAGTCTCTCCTAGTTCTTTGAAGTCAAAGGACATATTGGAGCGGGAGAGGGGAAAATAGTGGAAAGAGAATTGGAAAGAAGCAGCCTACACACTTAAAAACATTCCATTCGTCCTTTTAGAGGGTTGAATTCAAATACAGTTAGCTATCAAGCATATCGACATAAAAAATGCTTACAATAAAATGTAGGGCAGCCCCCTGAAGGAGGGAAACCTTCAGCATGAAGAAGACTTTCCCAACTCGTTAAAATCCACTCTCTCCCTGCAACACTGATAGGGTATACAGTCAGTCCAAACACTCCTTCGTGATTTAGTTATTTTAGGTAAAAGAGAAGATTCAGTATAGATTTGAAAGTTTCTGAGGAGGAAGCACCATGAGGTAGTGACTCGGCAGGTTTGAGCTGCAGTCTCTAAGACTGGTTCTCATAGTGGCTCAAGGATGACATCTTTGTCTGCTGGGACAATCGCCCTTGGACCTGTGCTATTCTGTGCAGTTGCCAGTGGCCATGTGTGACCGGTGGTGGACTTGAATTATCATTAGTCTGACTATAGTTCCTATTTTTCCTGTGTGTGTCTGTGTGTACTTATGCACATGTATATACATATGTTTGATGTATGTTTGTATATGTGTCTGTATGAGTATGTCCATGTGTGGATACAGGTGGGTGGATGTTAGAGGTCAGATTTAGGTGTTCCTTTCCAGTTTCTCTTCAGCTTAGCATTTGAAACCAAGGCTCTCACTGAACCTTGAGCTCATAGGTTCAGCTAGGCTGCTTGGCTAATATACCCCAGATAGCTGCCCCTTTCTGCCAACACAGCACAGGGATAACTGACATGCACCCCTGCAACCAACGTTTTATGTAATTGCTGGGATCCAAACTCAGGACCTCTTGCTTACGCAGCAAGCATTTTACTTACTGAGCCATTTCCCTAGCCCCAAGAACTCTGACTTTACTTCATTTCAATAATTAAATTTACATTCCAGCAGCCTCATGCTCGTAGCTACCCAGTAGAAACTCTGAAGGTTCTCAGCCTTCTGTAAATGTGGTTCTTTTAAATAGTCCTTAAAATCAGAAACCTATATTCCATCCCTCTTTCAAACAAATGAAGAAACCCTGTATGTTAGCTAAATTTGGCTCCATAATAAACCGCCCTATGACACTGACTTAAAATAACAGTGATTTACTTAGCCCAAGATACTGCGGCTAACAAATTTAGGATGGGTGTAGCTGGACAGCTTTGCCCCTCTCTGCTAAAATTGGTGCATTTGTGGGCAGATCCTGGTCAGTTGAGAGCGGCCAGCATAGGGTGACCTCAGCAACATGCTTTATCCTCCCAGCATGTGGATCTACCTCTGAAAGACTAGCCCAGCTCAGGATGACTGAGCAGGTTTCAACAAAGGAATCTTTCCTGTACCAGCCTCAGAGGCCAGCTTTGAGGACAGGCAGTGTCACTTCTGCTACAGGCTGTTAATCAAAGCATGTTAAAAAGGCTGGCTAATAGGACAGTGTCAGAAAATGGAGCCCAGTGTTTGAAGGGCCACACAGTGGAGTTCACTGCAGAGTGTGGCTATAGGGAGAACATGCGTAATTGTGGACATTTTTTGTCCTCAGTCATTCTGAATGCCAAAAGATTAAGTCATTGGCCTGAGGAAAATGCAAAAACTTTTAAGACAACCCAACCCCCATCTTGGAATCCTGGTTCTTGGTTTATTTCGTGGATTCTCTGTATAAGGTACGCTTTTCTTAGGTCTAAGGTTTCTTATCTACAGAAAGACAAAGATAATTTAACTTCCTCTACTTCTACTAGCTCCCAACTGGTGTTAAGTGTTGAACTTCTTGGCTGTCCTCACGTAGGGAATCAGCAAGAGGGCAGAAACGGTTGGACAGACCTCTGTGAGCTCAGTCAGGTACTTGAAAGCTGCCTCCTTGGCAAAAGGTTCTTGAAATACCTGAAGAAATTGCTCAAAAGTAAAACAAAGTAAAAGGCAAGTCTTTACAGTAATGCTCAGCATTTTGGAGGAAGGTTCATAAAAGATTGAACTTGGAAAGGATGGAGTGTTTTTCTTGTAGGCTTTTCTAATTTATAATCTAACCACTTCCTTTTCCTTTTGTAACTCTGATGTCCGAGTGGAGTAATCTAAATATCCTTCCAGCCTCAAAATCCTGACAGTATTTTCACATTGATCTCCCGTCTGCCAAATCAAGCCTTGCAGATCTGTGAGCAACATTGCCAGTAAAATTCCTCTGCTAGAAAAGAGCTGCTGTTTCCTAGGCCATGAATCTACAGGATGGCATTCCTGCTGATAGAAGCGCCTCCAAGCAGCCAACTCACAACTGTCAGTGCAAATTTGTGTGTTTTGCCAAATTGCTAGCTCACAAGTCTTTACTTGTGAAATAAACAGAAATGAGTATGAGAAAAAAAATTTGGAGGGAAAGAGGCTGTGGGTGATACTCATAAAATGATGATAAAGACAAGAAGAGGAAGGAGGGAGAGTGGGGAGGGAAGGAGAAGGGCAGAAGATGGTGGAAGGAAGGCCAGGAGAGAGCAAAGAAAACTAGGATAGGAAGCAAAAAAGAAGAGAAGGGCTACAGAAGGGAGAGTGAGAGAGAGAGAGGAAGGACATGGAGTGGAGCAAAAGCCAGTGTTTGTGTGTGGGGGTGGGGGGAGACAAGATGAGTGAGTGATGGGAAAAAGAAGATCCCTGGAGTTCAGGTTCAGTACCACAGCCAATCTTTGTAAACCGGGGTCTTCACCCTTTCGTCTACACAAGCTTTCCTGAGGTGGTGGATTCTTAGGGGAGCTCAGTTGCTTTCAGTGACTGAACTGAATGGAAGTCAAGTGGAAGAATTCTTGGATTTGTTCTGGCCTCCTTGACTGTGTAATCGCTGACCAGCAGATTCACGTCTCTGTATGTTTGTCTTTTCACATACAACACCACGTGAGGTTGTTGTTTGCTCTTAAGGTAAACATTTGGGGGCAAGGAAGTTCTTTGTATGATTTTGTTGTTTTGGGTTGGCATTGTTTATGCTTCTTGTTTTGTTTTTGTTTTTAAGACGGGGTCTTGCTATGGCACCCAGGCTGGCCTAGAACTCATGAAACTCTTGCCTCCTAAGAGCTGAGATTGTTGGTGTGCATTTTCTTGCCCTTCTTTGCATGGAAAAAGCAAAACAGAACAAGAAAAAAACAATACACATTGATCACAGATTATCCAATCTGCTCTGTGCTATTTGGAAACATCGGGGCTAGACAATCTTCCTTAGGTTAGCATGAGTAAAATCAGGCCTTAAGATGAATGCCTTTGAGCAAACGATTTATTAGAAACAAGCTCTTAGAAGGAGTGGGAAAGACAGAATGTTGAGGTATTAAGGTTGAGCAAAAGGCCAGTTGAGAAAAGTCCTAGGTTCAGCTTGACCTCTTGTTGTTTCTGGGAGATTAATTATCCACCAAAAATTATCTCCATGATATTAAAAGACAGAGGCAAGCCACTTCTACATCTAAATACTGGAAAGGTCCAGGATTGGGCATAGGGGTCACTAGAGTGGCAAATACCATTAAATTGGGGGGAAGCAGAAAGGATATTAAGGGGTCTGAGGTGCAAACTGTGTGTATCACAATTTAACAGGGAGCTCTTAAACTTAGGATCTAGGTAGGTAACTGGTCCACAGAAAGAGAAGTCATCCTAGACTGGTTAGACACCAGGCAGTCACAGGATAACACATGCATATCACAAGGACACACAGTGGGAGCCCACGGTTGGAAATGGCTGCTGTCACTGTGTACCTGATGCTCAGCACACAGCAGTAGATATGTCATACAACACAAAGGAGGTTATGTGAACCCTGGGTCTAATTTTAGCCTGAAAACATCTCCAAGCAGAGTCTTGGGGCAGGTTTATCCCTAGGCTAAGGAGTGGCTTCCTTCAGTTTTTATTTTATTTTCCCTTTGATGTGGGATTCCCCTCTGTATTCTGTGAATACTATTGGTGAATAAAGAAACTGCCTTGGCCTTAGGGCAGGGTAGAGCTAGGCAGGGAAAACTAAACTGAATGCTGGGAGAAAGGAGGCAGAGTTAAGGAGAAGCCATGGAGCCATGACCAGAGACAGACATGCTGGAACCTTGCCGGTAGAACATGAGCCTCGTGGTAAAATATAAAATACTAGAAATAGGTTACTACTAGATGTAAGAGCTAGCTAGCAATACACTTAAGTGATTGGCCAAGCAGTGATTTAAATAATATAGTCTGTGTGATTATTTTGGGAGTCTGTGCGGCTGGGAAAACAAACAAGCAGCCTCTTCCTACAACATCCCTTGTCATGGCAATGGTCTTCATGAGATTCAAGATTATTCTGCTTGGAAGCAAACATTAAGGATAATAACTTTTCAGTTATTACTGAATTAATATTGGACATTCGACCCTTCTTTCAAATCATAATTGGTACTTCAAGATGCTTCTAGGCTTTAATCTTCTGCCCCATGTCCTTGAGGTCTCTGCTTCAATGGGATTTGTTCTTGGAAGATAACTCAGCTTCTTTCTAAAGAAGGAAGTAAATATCATAAAATAGGAAAAAGTGAAATTAGATTTAAATTAGCAAAAAGTGAGGAGTAAAAGAAGAAAGGATGATTAAATTAATTGAACTGTACTTTGAAGTTCTGACTTTCTGAGCACTTTCTTAATATAACCAGTCAGGCAGTTACACACACACACACACACACACACACACACACACACAGACACACACACACACACAATATATGTACAGTATAACTCATGACTTTATTTTTAAGCTTCTGGGAGCCCACATACCAAGACTTAGTTCAATGTGATCTTTCTGGAGGTTTTATAAATTGCCTGTTAAGGATGTATCGTATGCTGATTTGACTTAGGCACCTACCCTGTCCTTGACATTGTTCCTTCCCAGAATCACTATATTTGCATAAAAATTTAATATGAGAAGTGTGGTAAGTTTCCAGGCAGATGGAGGTCTTTGACTAATTATCTGTGAATGGTGACAGCTTGGAGCTAGGCCTCTGAAGAGATTTAGTGCTGACAACGCTCTGCAAATACAGGGCCACAGTGTTGCTCACTAGAGCTGGGATGGGAGGAGGGTACAGGCTGGTTTTAGAATAGGAGCAAAAACCAACGAGCAGGACCCTCAGGGCATATCAGGGCCCAGTTCTGTGTGTGTTGCTCCCAAAGGCCTTCCTGTGTTGTATCTGTATCTTTACCTTTCCTCTTCCTAACCCTGAGGACTAGAGACCTTTCTGTCCATTAGCCACAGCCACATTCCAGACCCCACGTTCTGTACTCAGCACGTCTACTCCTTTTTGCTTCTGGGACACTTTTATCTTGGTACCGATAAGAATCACCTGAAGGGCTTGATAACCCAGACACCTGGGTCACACTCCCTGTGACTCAGATCCTGCAATCTGGCCAGCTCCCTGGTGATGAGGATGTCCATACCGTAGGGGCCTCCCTTGTTGTAATCCCACAGTAAGAAAATGACACAGGACTCAGGACTCCAAACTGCTTCCTGTAATCCAGTTCTAGCTGGCCCAACAGTTTCTTTCCTTGCCCACAAGTATCTAGGTGTTTGTCTTCTTTGGTAAAATAAAAACACCTGTCACAGCAATCATACTTAGTTGTGTAGTAGTTAGCACCAGTGCCCATATTTAAAGAGGTCATGCACTTAGTCTCCCAGTTTCTCCCACGCCATCTGTACTCTAAGTCATGCCCATTGTTTCCTCAAGGTATCTGTTGTCTCCTAACTTAAGTTAGTGTGCTTTAATTAGCATTAAGCTTTGCAGAGATTATGCCTTAATTCAGACATGTGATACTGACAGTAGAAAACGCAAGGCCTAGTGGCAGCCTCTGTAGACAATGATAGAGATTCTCGGTACCCCACAGAAGTACAACTGCCAAATCTCCATGAGGAATTTAACTTAGCTCTCAAAAGGTGATATGATAATCTGGAGATAGGTAATGAAAGACTATAAGTATCCTTTGGGGGAATAAAGAGGCCTCATAAAACCAGGAACTTTTAGTAAAAGCAACCTGGAACAGTTAAAAGAGGGGTTGGACAAAGAGTTCAGTGGTTAGGAGCATTTGATGCTCTCGCAGGGACCCAGGTTCAGATCACAGCACCCTCCTGATGGCTCAGAATTATCTCTAAGTTCAGTTCTAGTGGATCCAGCAGTCCATTATGAGCTCCACGGACACTAGGCACATGTGGGGTGTATATGCATACATCCAGGCAAAGCACTCAAACACGTACAAGAGGAACTAATGATCCACAAAATGTCTAAGAAGATGGTAAAAGATGCAAAAAAAAAATTCATTGGAAGAATGCTTAGGAGAACTCCACTTCCTTTTGCTATTGTCCCTTCTTCCTTCCCCTAAGACCCATGTGTAGTTGAATGCAACTCAGATTCTGTGATACTGTGGTCGATTTTCTGGACTATGGAAGGCTTTTGAGTGTAGAAATCTTATTCTTCATCAGCTTATATGAGTTGGTCATCCACTGAGATAAGGTTTGTGAAGGTCCTTGAATGGCATGATATCCAATGAGTTCTTGTCCAGTGTTGGTCGTTGTCATTATTACCTTATTCCTGTCATAGTGAGCACAGGGACTGACTGGGGATGGCTACATTTGGATGGGCTCTCTCACTTGTCCTTACCGGACTGGTCAATCCAATCTAATCTAAGCTCATATGCTTTTCCCATCAGTCCCTGACTACCATGCTGCCTTTTATTTTTGTCCATTCCTTCAACATCTGTTTATTCACCATGTATTGATTATTTGTAAAATGGGAATAATATATATACATATATGTGTATATATATATATGTGTACAGATATACATATATTACAACATATATTGTGATATATATAATAGAGTTGTAAAAATTAAATGAAATAATTACATTAAATGTAGTGCTAGTGTTTGGGAAATGCTTAATAAAATTTGGTTAACCCACATGAAACTGTAACTTTGGCAAATAATATAAATATCTAAATGTTATTCTTTTCAGTGTCTAAATTTTTCTGATACAGTGTCTTTCTATGTGATCCAGATTGGTCTTAAAGGTGCCATCCTTTTGCTAGGGCCTCCTTAGTGATGGGACCATAAGTATGTACCACATACCTGGCTTATAACTGTTTTTTTTTTAATGTTATCACTGTTTTATTCTTATCAACTGTGTTGGTATATCAGTTAGTTCCTGCTGCGAAACAAACAGCCCCCAGCCTCATAGAGAGAAAACAATTTGAGTCAATGGACGAGCTACGTGGTTCCATTGTTTGGATCCAGACCTCAAGTCTATAATCATCTAATAAACAGAGGCTTTCTGCCCTTGGGTGGCCTCTATGGCTTGTCATAAAGCATGTGTTCCACCTTGCAGCACAAGAATTAGGCTTATTTGTGAGGTCAGGGCAAAGTTCCAAGAAGAATGTAAACCTCTGAGGCCCACACCCAATACTACCATTGCATCAGTTCCACTGGATCCAACTGGCCAAAAAAAGCCACACAGAGAATCCTAAATCCTAGAGCTAAGAAGACACTCCATGCTTGATATGGAAGGCAGAAGTGTCACCCTGCCAAGAGTAAAGATGTAGGGAATAGAGGAGAAATTAAGCTTTTTCTCTTGTCACTCAAGCAAAAGCAGGAAGTATATACTTAATTTTGTATTCCCTAGCCCCACTTTTTATATTAGTTCTTTAATTTTGAAAATATTTCTCGTATTTGCAGTGATGTGGCTAAGCGTGTGCTGGGGATCACTTATTAAGCATGCACTCTACCACTGAACTGTACCCTAGGCCCTGAAGGTAGATTTTCGACATAGAATAAAAAGCGACCTTCCCCATTCATGATGAGATAATTCTTATCTTCCCATCTTTTGCCTCTCCTGGAGTTTTAGGAGCACATTGACTGGGACGTGCAAGGGCAGATGCAGAACCTTGAATGTTTCCACCTTAAAATAGAGTACAATCACCTTGGCAAGCAAACAAAGGAACTCTAAGGCATCTTGCATTAACATTTTGCAAAGGTGCTGTTGCTAGTCTTTTTATCCATCATCTCTAAATCATCAGCAACAGCTTTAGAAAAGACACTTTTGAAAAAAACAGAAATTGTTGGTTGTGCTATGTGATGTCATTGTGGGGTCTTGTCTGGTCGTTGAGACCTGTAGTTACAAAGGGCTTTATGGAGGTCAAGTAACCAAAGCTAAAGTTACTGTGTCACTCTGGACATGCACTAACGTGTTTTCTCCTGATGAAGGTATAATGCTGGCCCTCATTACAGGTTAAGAAAATAAAAGCACAGTGAAGTCAGAAACTTGCTCAAAGTCCTACCACTGGGCACACAGTCTGGATTGAACTTGCTTAACCATTATGCGGTCTTAGATGAAAATAAATCATTAATCGGATTTTAGAAGGCTTCGCTAGTGCCAGTGAATTTGTGGATAGAGTATAGAATATACTTCAGCATGAATATATATACATATTTCAACTTTTTAAAGTTAGCCTGCACTGAAAAGTGGCACAGAGTAGGGGCCCTGGGTTGCATCGCTGACACAGTATCTTGGGTCTCTGATTGTAGGCCTCAGCTCGGGATCAAATCTGAGCCCTTCAGCACTGCTGTGTGATGGTATCTAAATGGCCTTTAGGTTCGGTTTCACCATCTTATGCCAAACGAACAACAGATACACACCAGGAACAACTGCCAGTGAGCTCACAAGTTACGGTGAGAATGAAGTCACATAGTTGAAGTCCGTATCTGACTCACTGTGGGTCACTGGCGACGATTCATTCCCTTCCTTCCTCATCTTAGGAGTTGCCCACTAGTGCTTCCCAGTGATCTCACAGAGTGAAGGTCTAAAAAGGATTGCAGTATCAGGAAAGGAGGTAATGGGACCAGTTTGTGCTAAAAATACTACCTGGAGAGCTTATGAAAGCCACGGATTCATGACTGTACCTGTGATCTACTTCATCCTGTCAACGATCTTTCCACTGTTTCTCATGTCCTCTGACCTTTGCAATGAACCTTTCTCTGGCCTAGGTGATCCTCAAGGACTCCTTTTAATTCTGTAGTTCTGATTTAGCCACCCTTTCCCAGCAATTGCTCCCAGTCATTGAATATCTCCTCAGCTTTAACATGCAAGTAAATTGTTGGCCCGCATTTATTTAATTTTTTTCTACCAGTGAGGTTGGTACCAATTCTTATCCACACTGAGCACAGAAGGAAACAGAGAAATGAAGAAACCTGAAGACCTGGATTCCAATGTGAGTGTATTTCCAGCTTTAGCCACTGAGTTCTCTGTTAAATGAATCCTGGAGCCTCCATCATCATTACAAGATGGAATGGGGGGGGGGGGCTTTTGTCTCTTCCATCCATTCAGATTGTAGTGTGATCCAGTAAAGAACTCAATGTGATGATTTTAGAAAACTCACAGAGGGCTTCTACAGTCATTGGCTCATAACCTAAGTCCTCTTACAACTGAAACATGCCAGCAGGTCCTGGGGTGAGGAAATAGGCTGGTGACTGGGTAGGAGGAAGCACAGCCTTATGTTGTCTGCAATTGAGAAACACAGCTGTAGGTAATTATTTGTTCCTAGCTATAAATAAAAAGATCCTTAAGAACAACAAGAGAGAAAATACAGTTTGGGGAAGGGAGGGGAACCTCACAGGGAGTAGCCCATCAGCTGCTTTGGATAATAAAGTCAGGGGTAGGATTGATCTTAACCACCCCCTATCCTAGCAAAGAGACCTTTTCAGCAGCTGGTGTATGTAACAGGGTATAGGTTATGGTCAGCTTAGCCTGAAAAATACTGATTATGTATACTTTTCTTGTTCTGTGGTTCTAACACAGAACCACCAGCACGTATCTAAGTACCTTGTTGTGTGGGGAAAGAGAAAAAGACCCTGGATTCTACCATGGGGTATTTATTTGCCCCTTTCCCTTTGCCTTAGCTGTAGAGCTGTGGTGTGGGAGGTTCTTCTGTCTCTGTGTTGCTTTTATTGGTTAATTAATAAAGAACTGCTTTGAGCCTATGGCAGGGAAGAACAGAACTAGGTGGGGAAAGGTAGGCTGTATTCTGGGAGAAAGAAGAGCAGAGTCAGAGAGAAGCTGTGGATCCTCCACCTGAGACAGATTCTTGGAATATTACCCAGTAAGCCACTGCCACGTGGCAATACACAGATTAATAGAGATGGGTTAGTTTAGAATATGAATTAGCCAGAAATATGCTTAAGCTATTGGCCAAACAGTATTGCACATAATACAGTTTCTGTGTGATTATTTCATGGCTGGGCAGCCAGAACCAACAAGCAGCACCCTCCCTCAACAGGGCTGTATGTCTGTAAACTTGGCTCTATGCTTAGGCATTTCTCAAGGCAAGCGTGCCCCTAGGATAAGAACAATGGTGAGGACCCAATTGAAACTGCTTCTAGCACCAGAATTCTAGATACTAATACACTAGATCTCCATTAGCAAAACATTCTTACTTTTGTAAAATAGCAAATAACCTCAAGAGTAGAAAAACAACATGCCTCCCCTTGCATTTGAATCGCTATGGTCAAATAGTCATTTTTCAGTGCCCAGAGTTTGAAATATGGAAATATGGAATATGGAAGTGATAGATATTTGCTGTTCAAGGTGTGTCTCTGACCATCAGCATTGCACCTCCTGGATTCCCTGACTGCTGCATCTGAATCTGCATTCTAGAACATCCCAGCTGACCTGCATGTATATTAAAGTTTGAGAAGCACTAATCTACTTGATGTCTGAGTCTGAGCTGGAGCTGCAGAGCCAACATGTCAAGGAAGGGAAAAGAGCCAAACAGAGAGTTCAGTCTGGTAGGCAGAACACGGACATTCTGGAAATGCAGGGAAAGATCCTAAAGTGCACGCAGAGCAGAATGTACTACAAGAGCAAGGCTGTTTCCTGACCACAGGTCAGTTTGTAAACCAAGTCACATTTCTTCGAAGCTTCTTGGGATGAGAACTCCAGATCCACAGTGGACAATAACAAAACAAGAATGGCCTCACCTGGCTGTCATCTGCTAGGCAATCTTCCACAGTCTGATGCCAGATAACAGAAAATTTCCACTGTGACACTCTTCCAAATTCTCAGCCATTGCGGCAACTTCTCAGAATATATTTTGGCGTGTAACCATCGCCAGTGTGATATCTTCTTATCTGTAACCCAAAATGTTCATAAAAAACAGCTCTCATGTGCTGGAATCCATGGCAGATCCTTTGGAAGGGGAGTTGACAGTACAGTTCGCACTCAGAATGATGTGGGATTCCAGGGTAGGGTATATTTTCTTTCGTGAATTGGAACACACTCATGTTTGATGGCTTAAGGATGAGCAGCAGAAAGTGAAATTTAAATCCTATTGTAGCCCTCAGTGCCTGGTCTGTTTCCTCTGGAATCATTGCTGATCTCTACTGTGCTAGCCATGCAGGGTAGAAATCTCTTCCCCACCTTTGATAATGGTCCTTGTGTATTTCATCAGCTTAAAATTTTTGGAGATTATTCTCTTATACCCATACAGTTCATGAAAACTAGGACCCTGACATGGGTTGGGTTGCAATTTGAAGAAATTAAAAGAGTTAATTGAGCTTTAAACTAAATATGATAGATGTGAACTATTTACTGAAATGAAATAAGGGAATTGAAATAAGGCAATTATCTTGTATGGAATCTCAACAGGTCCAGATTTTTAGGGAGAGGCTGCCTCTCTTGTTTACATGTAAGGTTCATATTGCTCAAGGTTTAATTGAGGATGCCAACACAAGTACTTCTTCCCAGTCACAATGCTGCACCCACAACAAACTCCAGCACTGTAATGTGTGCCGTGAACCTTGGGAGCTCAGAAACTTGAGCCTCTCTCCCTTACTACATCACTGAGTATTCCCCAGGAAAGAAATGCAGCCCCCTACTTCAAATCCCTTTACCTTCTTCCATTCCTGGCTGCAGGTCTAGAGTAAAACAGATCTTGTTCTCACGTTCTTACCGGGGAGAAGACAATCAAAATAAATGATTGCAGTTAATATGCCAAAACATATGGAACTAAATGTCATGCCTATGTGGATCATAAGCAGTACATATGAATTTGTCATTGTCCATGACAGTCAGGGACAGTGAAGTCTGGAAAGAAAGACCTACAGGAGCAAAGGCCCTGAGAAAGGAATGAATTTGGTGTGTTTCTCTTTTTGTTTGTTTTGGTTTTTGAAATAGGGTTTCTCTGTGTAGCACTAGCTGTCCTAGAACTAGTTCTGTAGACCAGACTGACCTCAAACTCACAGAGATTCGTCTGCCTCTGCCTCCCAAGTGTGTGGACTAAAGGCGTACACCACCTCTGCCCAGTGTGTTTATATTTCTTAATAACAAACTTTGATAGCACTTATCAGCTGCCCGGAGCTGATGTGAACACTTGACAAATAATTCCTCATTGAATTCTAGTAAAAGCTGTGGGAAGTAAACATTATTGGTTTTGTTCACACCGTAGTTTTCAAGTGAGAAAGCTGAGGCACAGACCATAGAAGTAGCTTGTCCAAGGTCACACAAGAGGTGGAGCTAGGATTCCAACTCAAGTCTGACATGGAAGACTATGTTCATAACCATTTTGCCAATGATTGGCAAACACTGCCTTATGGGTTGCCAGCAATCTTTGCAAAATCAAACAAACAAACAAAAGCAAAACCCTCATCTGACTTCGTTTCCCAACCATGGACTTGTAATTGTTTTGGGTCAAAGTTGGGTATTGTAACTTTCAATTTCTAGATTTATAATTTCATATGTGTATATAATGTATTTTGAGCATAACCTCCCCCTTGGTTCCCCTCAATTATCCTTGCCCACTTCCTTTTATTCTTTTCTTGCAACAAGCCTCCCTCTGTAATGTTCTGTCCTGTCTCTTTAAAAGACAAGCCACGCCCACTCCCTTCCAGCTTCCAGCCTCAGACTCTCTCTCAGGCTCTCTCTCTCTCTCTCTCTCTCTCTCTCTCTCTCTCTCTCTCTCTCTCTCTCTCTCTCTCTCTCTCTCTCTCTCTCTCTGTTCGGCTCTCTCAGAGAAGCAGCTGCCCCTTCTTCTCCTCTCTCCCCCTCTCTTTCTCTTCTCTCTCTCTCTCTCTCTCTCTCTCTCTCTCTTCTCCCCCCTCTCCCCTTCTCCCTTTCCCCTAATAAATGTTTAACTTTACATGGTGTCTCTCTCGCTCCTACCGCCACCGCCACATGTCTCCCTGCCTGGAGCTCGGAGACTGGCAGCTGTCTCTGCCTGGGACTGGCTGCTCTCAGCCGCCCCCTCCTGCCGCCACATGGCTGGAACCATTGGGGACCTGCCCACGTGGTCTCGGGGACCCGTAGCAAGCTGCCGGGGTCCCGCTAAAGAAAAGAACAACACCCTCCTACTTTCATGTCTTTAAGAAATGACGAAATTGAATAAATTAAAGTCTGACATTGTATTTTAAAGGGTCCTGGGTGATTGGAATGTCCAGTGCATTTGCTGGTCAAGGCACCGCGTGGCAGAGGAGCATTTGAGGGTCTGAAGAAACACAAGCATGGAGGAGACATTCTTTGCCTCTTTCCTCAGTGGGTTGACTTCTGTGTTTATGTATTTGCTAAAATCAGAAACCTGGACATGAAGACAGGACGACTAATGGTGAACTAGGGGTACCCTGTTACAACAGAGATGTCATTTCTATCTGTGGTGTGTTGTTAGACCCATAGTGTGTATGTGTATGCCACACTCACCCACGTCTGATAGACTGTCACCTTGCTGACTTTGGGAG
This sequence comes from Ondatra zibethicus, assembly GCA_004026605.1. Lineage (NCBI taxonomy): Eukaryota > Metazoa > Chordata > Mammalia > Rodentia > Cricetidae > Ondatra > Ondatra zibethicus. Next base: position 62,096 of record PVIU01002336.1, on the reverse strand, counting down.
AGAACTTTCAAAGACACAAGGCCAGCCCTGATGGCAGAGATGACTAGAGGTAGTCTCTGACCTCAGAGCATTAGCTCATTGCCTCTCAACGAGCCCACTTGATATTTTCTGTGGAAGCTGGTGCTAATTCAAAGCAGGCTTTGTTCATCACTGCCACACAGATTGGTCAGTCGGTTCCGGTGCTGGGTGCTGTGTGCTCTGTTCACTAGGAACCTGGATGGAACCAGGCAGTGGTCTGCTGCAGGCCCTAAGTATTGTAATAGGCTCTGGTGCTCATTGAAATCCAATGCAGCATGGAAAGCTAGGAAGGTTTCTACAAGCTATGTAGGAATGAGATTTAGGGCTGTGATTTCATTTTTTCTTTCAACATCCTTTATCTCTCTTCCAGGTTGAGAACTAGGGCAGTTTTCCTGGCACTGAGGTTCTCCTTGGCAGAACTCAGTAGATGAAGGTGGCATGCACGTGCCTCTGATTCATCATTGCGCTGGTTTGTAGGGAAGTTGGTTTCAGCATCTGTGACAGGTTTGTCTGTCCAGCGAATCCCATAAATGAGTGGGTGACATGAGACCTAGGAAATGTTAGCTCCTTGTTGGATAAATATGAGGAGAGGGAAGTAGAGAGAATTTCCCAATGCTGCCTTGGGTGAGTTGTTGAACTGGAATTGCAAATGAGGGTGTCTTCACCAGGTGTGGCTGGTTAAACGCCACACCCCTATTCCTGTGAAGGGAAGGCTTCTAAGGGCTCCGAAATGGGCAGTGAAGTGATGAAAAGAGGTGATTAAGGCCCAGATGCCACTGGTAGGCTCCACACTACTTACAATCAATAGCACAACATAACATTTTATGCGATTATAATGTTTCACGAGCGCAGCACAGGCTGTGCTGTAAAATGCCCCATTGGAGTCCCAGCTGGTAAACCGGGGATTACGAAGCCCAGTTGCAAGTTGGGAAGCCAGTGCCATCCACAGTCTCCATTAATGCTGTGTACAATTAGCAGTCACAGGTACTGGCTCAGAGCTGACTCACAGCACGAGGAGTTACGAGGCTTTCTACAGAGCAGTAAAGTCCGTCAATGGATGTCAAAGGCATATGATGGAATCCTAGCGCCTTAATATTCTCAAAATTATGATTATGAGTTTTCTTTCTGAGCGTCCAGTGCTTTGATTTCCTGAAAAATAATTTTCTAAGGTAATATTTCAAATGTTGATGAGAATGTGATAACCATTAGATAAATAAATAAATAAATGAATAAAGTAGGTAAATGATGTCTAAGACCCAGCGTCTTGGTTGTGAAGAGCATAGACAATGCATCAATCTTCATTCTTGCTAGGAGTTATTAGACTCTGGAGAAAACACACCAAACACTATGTGTATTATATATATGTATATGTACATATTTGTGTGTATGTATGTATGTGTATATAAATATGTGTGTGTGTGTGTGTGTGTGTGTGTGTGTTAGGTCATACTGAATGTCAATGTAGTCTTTGGACATAGTCTATTTTCTTAAACAGGAAACATTAGAATGAGGGTGTCTGTTCCATTTCCTTGAAATAGAAGGAATGCTCTCCCTGAGTTATGGTGTGGCAGAAATAAGCCAAGCCAGGCACAGATGATACAGAAGAAAGTCCTCTCTCCTTCCCCACTGGTGCAATTCTAGATCTGTTTCAGAACAGTAGTGTATTAGGCCACTGAGCAGATGGTGGAACCCAGAGATCAAGTCCTGCTTACCTTACCCAGAACAGGGTAAGGGGAAAGGAAAGGGTAGGGATATGGATCTGAATGGCCGGTTAGGGAAGTGATGAGAGAGAGGGGAGACAAAAGGCAAGTGTCTAAAACACAATGCGTTAGAAAAGAACATTATAAAGAAGATGGATTCTAGGTTGTATTTAAAATAAAAATAGACAAATAGAATCTCCTTTTGAGAGATTTCAAGAAAAATGTAATTTACATTCTGGCTAAGTTTGAGTGGATGGGCCATATCTATGTGGAGAGACTAGCACAGGGTAAGGTAATTTTGAGTAGGTACCACAGAAGGCTTCATGGCACACAGCTCTCAGTGTCCCACTGTCTCCTAGCCTTTCTCTCCTCCATGCTCATCCTTTTCTAGATATGTCAATTGTGACATCCAGAACATGCCCGAGGTTTGAACTTTGTCATTCTTAGTGAATGGATATTAAGGCCTGACAACAGTTATTGTTGATGGGCTGGCAAGTGACCAGAAAGTAGAGGACACTATATTTGAGGTCATTTTTGAGCGAAAGGGCATTCTGAGCAGCGTTTCGGTGAGAACAACTTGGCATTTCTGTTAGAATGGCTGTTTTATATATCTAGGCTCTACCTAGTTCTGGGCTAATACAAAGAGTGTGTGGGCTGGCTTAGATGTCATGTCAGTGAAGTGGATAATGAGGGCTCTCTCTACAGAAGTGGTTTTATCTCGTTGTGAGAGGAAATGAGAAAACAGGGACACCAAGGCTGTCCCCCCCCCCAGGTCTTTATCATTTGGCACAACTTTTATCATCTTCATAAGTCAATTCCAGATTTCTGTTAGACTGATGAGGTCCAACCTCAGAGTTGGCCTTCACCAGACACTATAGGCCATCAGTAGCAATTTATGGAAATGGTTCTAAAGTTGAAACTTAAAAAAACAAAACAATAATAAAAACTTAATAAACAAACAAAAAGCAATTTAGGGTTTGAGAAATAGAAAGACACAAATGATTTCCACAGGTATTGTTATTGAAATAATATAATGATGGGGCTCTTGTTTGGAGAGAAGAGGTGAGCATAACTCATAACCATAATTCAGTTGTTCATTATTTCGTGAAAATCCATTCCTTCAAATAATTTCAGCTGTGTTAGACTTTTGAGAACAGCGTGAAATAGCTGATGCTCACAGAAGCCACTGTTGGGTGAATGGAGTGAGAAGGGGCCTCTTTCTATGGTGGAGGTTTTAGTGTGTGATGACCAAATTAACTTTAGTATGTGCTGAGATATCTTGAATCAGTCCAGTGGGAATGAGGCTCTGACTGGAACAGAGGTGCCTTGTGCTTTGGGCATTGCTTTAGTCTTGGAACACCTTGAAGCTGATGCTGTAACCTTAACTGAAGGTTTTTGAACACCCCCCTACTGTTTATTTTCTGCTTAGAGTAGCTATAAGAGGTCCTATTATCTAGAAAAGTAAGAATAAAGATCCCAAGTATGTGAGTTGAAAACCAAAGCAAACTGAAACAGGTCTTTCATCCTTCCTTGTCTCTGTGGTTTGTTGTATGGCAAGTTATTCCATAACTTAGGGACTTACCATAACACTATAATGACTACCTCTTGCAGTTGCCATGGATGAGCAATATTCAGTAGTGGTTTAGCTCATAAGTTCAGGTAAAATGTGGAAAGGAAGCAATTATCTAAAGGCTTCACTGAGGCTGGAGGACACGCTGTCAACCTGGCTATTAAATTCATCTCCACATAGACCTCTCTATGTCTATCCTGTGCCAAGTAATTGTCCTTTTCCAAAGGAAATAAAGAAGTCATAACATAGAGGGTAGCAGCAAAAGTTTTCCTTTTTATGACAAAGCATGAGTAGTCACACACCATCAAATGTATCATATTTTAATCATTGAAACTGAATCACTATTTTCAGCCCATATGTAAGAGGAGAGGAGTAGACACCATCTTTTAAAATAATACAGTGTCCGTGGATTTATGGACAAATTTTACAGCCTTGCTATATAGTTTACCTTCACATAGTAAGTTAACCTACCCCATGCCATTGTGGTGGTTTAAATAGGTATGGCCCCCATAGACTCATGTTTGAATGCTTGGCACACGGGGGTGGCCATATTAGGAGCTATGACCTTGTTGGAGTAGGTATGGCCTTGTTTGAGGAAGTATGTCACTGTGGAGGTGGGTTTTGAGGTCTCATATGCTCAAGCCACATCCATTGTGAAAGTTCACTTCCTGTTGCCTGCAGATCAAGATATGGAACTTTTGGCTCCTTCTCCAGAACCATGTCTGCCTGCATGCCAGCATGCTCTACACCATGGTAATGGACCTTTGAAACTGTAAGCCAGCCCCAATGAAGTGTTTGCCTTTATAAGAGTTGCCATGATCATGGTGTCTCATCTCAGCAATAGAGACCCTATCTAAGATGCCCATGAATGTAGGTTCACTTATCTGGTGTGTTCTGTTCTAAAAGAAAATATGGTGCAATGAAGGTTTGAAAAGTGGCATATGCCTTCCTTTGTGCCCTTAACTCTTGATTTCACATAAATAAACCCAGGTAGACTATGAATAATGATAGCTATATCATATACAATATAGAATATTAGTTACTTACAAACACATGTGAAATTATCCCCAAATTTAGCAAAGTAAAATTAAAAATCAAGCAAGGAAGGAAAGAAGCAAATAAACAAACCAACAAAAAAAATCCCAAACTTAACAAATCAATGAAACACAACAAAAATGTCCTTATTCTCTTTTACAGTTTGTTTGAAGAATTCAACAACAGTTTAGCTGGCTGATTCTAACACACAGTTGTAGCTTAGAAGCTGACTGATACTGGATGATCTGCTTCTACCCTGGATCATTTGGGTTTCTGCCACATTGTTCCTGGATGTTGGTATTCATTCCTTGCGATAGGCATCTCTCTAGAGGGCTGTGACTATGTCTTTGACTGCTTATTGAATTATCCTGACACTCTCCAAGCCCCTAACACTAATAGGAACTCCCCAGGAAACATGTGGGGACACTCTAGTTAGGGATACAGGTAAGCTAACTGCAGATCTTCACCTACCCTTCCTTCCCTCCAAATCCAGTTCCTTAGTCCCGTCCCCAGCTCTGTAGCAGATCACCTGTTATGGTCCACTCTTTCCTTGCCCCCATCCTTCTCTAGTAGGTCACCAAGATCTTCTCTGCCTCTGTGCACACCCATCTTGCTATCCCAGTCCCCAACTCCAGGAGGCATTCCCTTGAAACCCACCAGCCAAGTCTGACAGAGAAGCAAGTAGGCCAGAAAAGCAGGCAGGCTAGCTTCAGATTTCCACCATCCTTCCTCTCCTCCTAATCCAATCCCAGGTCTTACTCCCAGCTATGTGATAGTCTCTCCTCACTCTGCCTCATTCCCAGTAGACTAAGAAGATCCTGGTGGAAACCATGTTTTCCTCCCTCTGGTGTACCCCATTTCTCCACTCATCCCTTCCCATTCCAAAGTGTCAGCTCCAATACCAAGAAACACATTTGACCCAGAACCCCCAATGGTAGTCACACCTATCAGTAACCCAGAAAAATTCCCTCCCAGTCAATACACAGCTACCATAGCCTCCTAAGAACCAGAGAAGGCAATAAAAAGCAAGGAACAAAAGCAGTCATCTAATAAAGACAAGATTAGATCAGCACCTCGGATTACAATCATTCCAAACCCAGTTGCCCAGATGCAGATGTAAAAACACCATCAATAGCAGCCAGGAAGGATAATGTGTCTCCATGAGAACCCAGTAACTCTACTACACAGTAGGACTTGAGAATTGCAACATAGCTGAAATACAAGAAAAAGAGATTCAGATAGCCTTTATGAGTATGGTAGATGTCCCTAAAGAAGAAATTAATAAATCCCTTAAAGAGCTCTGTGAAAATACAAACAATAGAAATAAATAAATAAACCAGTTCAAGACCTGAAAATGGAAATAGAATCAATAAAGATAATCCAAATTGAGGGAAATCTGGAGAATTAAAAATTTAGGCACTCAGAGAGTGTCAGATATTGAAGACAAAATAGAAGAAATAGATACCTCAAACAAGGAAAATGTTAAATCATATATATATATGTGTGTGTATATATATATACATATATATAAGATTTTTCTATATCTAACATATGTATGGTATAAACACACGCGCGCACGCACACACACACACACACACACACACACACACACACACACACACACACACACAATATGGCACAGAATATCCAGGAAATCTGGGACACTATGAAAAGACCAAATCTAAGAATAATAGGAATAGAGAAAGTAGAATACATCTGTGTCAAAAGCACAGAAAATATTTTCAACAAAATCACAGAAGAAATTTCCATAACCTAAAGGAAGAGATGCCTAGCAAGATACAAGAAACATATAGGACACTAAGTAGAGTAGACCAACAAAGAAATTTCCCTTGGGACATACTAACTGAAACACTAAATGTATAGAACAAAGGAAGAATATAAAAGCTGCAAGGGATAAAATCCAAGTAACATATAAAGGCAGACCTATTAAAATGACACCCGATGTCTCAATGGAGACTCTAAAGCCAAAAGGGCTGAACAGATATTCTACAAACTCTTAAGAGATGGCAGATGCCAGCCCAGGATACTAAAGCCAGCAAATCTTTCATCCAGAATAGATGAAAAAATAATACAGTCCATAATAAAAGACATTCCATAATAAAATTGAAGGAATATATGTCTACAGATCCATCCCTCAGAAGGCTCAGAGATGAGGAAGAAGCAGCATTAAAAGGAGGAGAGGAGGACTCCAGGGGCCAGCCACCCAGCCACATAGCCCGCCACAGAGTAGGAAGGAAAGCAAGATATATAGAACAAAGAGAGGTAAAAAGCACAGAGGAAAAATGTAGAAAAAGAGAAATGGGATAATATAAGGTAAGTTAGAAAAACTGACTAGAAACAAGCCAAGCTAAGGCTGGGCATTCATAAGTAAGAATAAGTCTCTATGCTTTTATTTGGGATTTGGGTAATGGGGCCACTAAAGAGCAAAGAGATTTTAAAAAAAGCAAAAAAAAATATATTTCCTGGTGTTCCAACATGGGGCTTAAATTCACATAGGGCCCGAGAAAGCTTAAAACAAACCAACATGCAGACAGACAGAGAGACATGGCTTCTTTAAGAAGTTCTGCCTTACAGCAGAGCACTTAAACAGCCCCTTCTCACACTAAGTGGAAACGAAAAACTAAGTAAAAATGCCTGCCACATTCCAGGGCACTGGCATCCCAGATCTCGGGGGTTGAAAGTAGCTCTTGGTCACCTACCTCCAACCAGGCCTGTAAGCTTTAGGCTTGGCTTTCATGGACCTGAGAAGCAGGCAGAGCCAGCTGCCAAAGCTGCAGTGGAGGTGTTAGCTGCGCTGCTTAGCTTGTAAAGGCTCATGGGGTCAAAAAATGCTACAGATACACAGTAAAGACAGATCCAGATGGAAAAAGAACACTCTAAACAGGTTCCAGTGTGTTTAAAAATGTGGGTAGGCTTAAGAAATAAAAGAGAGAGCATATAGACAATCATAGAAATAAACAAGTAGTTTAAAAAACAATAAAGTCTTTAAAGAGAGAGTAAAAGTAATATAAAAGAAAAAACCACATAACAATGGAAAATCCACAGGGAGTTTGGATCCTATTGTGGTGATTTCAGTAAGCAGACGACAGCTGCTAAGATACATGGGATTGTGAGCAGGAATGCCAAAGCGAACCAACCTAGATACTTAGGACTATCTTAACCCAGTCGCAAGACCTTTGATCTACAGTGGTGTCTTGCCTACAAGATATATTATTGCAATGGTAGCACAAAGCTTGTGTACGTAACCAACCAAGATCCAATTTGCCTTAATGCCCATCTTGTGAAGACAAGATGGAACCCATACACGGCACTGCTTGAGTGACCAAAAACCTGAGACTAGATAGCTCACATACCTAGGTTAAAACCAAATTTGACTGTCCTACTCAAAGAACGAAGTAATGAAATGGCTCCTCATGACATTCTGCTGCACACACAGATCAGTGTCTTGGCCATCATCAAAGAAGCTTCCTCCTGAAGCTGCGAGGAACACATGCAGAGAGTGAGAGAACCTGGAACAATCAATCTTAAATTGGGTGTCTTCATCAAATCTCTCCCCTCAAAGCTCAGGGACCCCTGAAGAAAGAGGTGAAAAAATGTAAGAGCCCCAGGGGATGGAGTTCACCAAGGAAACAAAGCCCTCTAAATCAACATGATTGATACACATATGAACGGACAGAAGCAGTATGCACAGGGCCTACATGGGTCTGTACCTGATGGCATCCTAGACCTGAAAGGAGTACACATTTGCCCCTGTCCCTAGCCCAGGAGCAATCTCCAAGAGATAACCACTTGCAAATGAATATTTATATTCTCCAAGGGAGTCTCACTGAGGAAGCAAACTGCTCTGAAGACATTAGACCCCATGCCTGGCATCCCCTTGTTTTCTAATGTCAAGTCAAGGCTATTTTTTATTTTTATTATATACATATATTCTTTTACCCTAGAAGGTTTTTGCATGTTATTACGGCTTCCAGTTTCTGGTTTAGTGTTTTTATGGGATTCCTGAGTGTGCAAACAAGTGGATCTCTGAGTCTATTTCTGTTTCTGTGCCTTTTCTTTGGCTTCTTTCTTTTTGGTTTTGTCCTATTCCAGTGTGTTACTTTTTGCTTTAATATATTATGTTGCTTATATTATTATCACTTAGGAGCCTGTTTGTTTTCTAATGAGGGACAGAAAGGAGGAGGACTGGGTAGCAGGGGAGCTGGGGATGAACTGGGAGGACTGGAAGAAGGGGAAACAGTAATCAGAACATATTATGTGAAAAAAATCTATTTTCAATAAACATATTTTAAAGAAAGAAATATTTTATTAGTTACACAGGAAAGCTCTAGTTTGGATTTAAGGAGACTACTTGGGGGCATTAAAACCAGGAATGGAAAATCCAAAATGCCCCATTTATTCCCAGTTAGTCTAACTTGTATTACCTAATACCAGGTGAGGGAACAAGCCCTGAGAGACCAATGGTTGCCCAGGTTACCCCGTTTCCCCTAGAGGTGTGAGCACAAATGAGCGTTTGCTGTCCTGTGTCTGTCAGCATGTTTTCTGAGTCACGATATTGTGCTGATACAGCATGTTAGAGTGACACCAGGAGAAATTTAGAGGGTTGTGCATTAAAGTTGTCCCCAAAATCCCTCATTTCCGTTTCTCAATCAGCTAATACTACGATTAATAAGGACATAGAACCAATGGCTTGGGGGACTTGGATTGCAACACTCTATAGTTATTTAAGTATGGGAGCCACAGAGATTGGTATTTTTCAAGGATCCTGGCATCCGTGTGCTGCAAATACAAGGATGACTGCATTGTGGCTGGATTTTCCTGCTCAGCAATATGCTATGAGGTTACTTCTTGCTGTTGCATGTAACTAGAGTTGGTGGTTTTCCTTGTTGCCTGGTAGTCCATTCTACAAGTGAACGCACTGTAATTTACTCTATTCCTGATGATAGTTTGATTGGTTTATAATAAATGGTTTGCTATTTGGGGGTATTAAGAGTAGACTATGCTTTCTGGTACATGCTCACTTCTTTTAATGGCTTTGGGAGTTTTAGAAGACAGTAGAAATATAAAGGAATAAAGAAAATGCCCATTCATCTTGATCCAACTTGCTATTTTCAACACTTGCCAAAAACTAAAATCTGTTTCAGAGCTTTTCCCTAATAGAAGATTAGGCACCAGGTTCATATTTGGTCTGTTATGAGAAAGAGGAAAAATACAGAGAACATTTTGGAATTTGCAAGGCAGGTTAATAAAATGCTTACACTGTTCTTTAGATCTTGGCCTTTCCTATATAAGTCTACCCTCTTTCTCTTCTTTTTCCCTTGCTTCCTTCTCTCCAATCATTTATAGATAGATGTGAATTTCTACAAACAGTTAAGCAGCCCCAGATGGGGATATTTTTCATGAAACTGAAGATAAAGTCAAGTGATTTTCAATTTTCTCCAAATGGCTTCTTTTCTAGGAAATAGTTTCAGACTTTCATAAATATGGACACATTTGTTTGTCCTGCTTATTACAGCCTGCTCTATAAGTCTCCCTAAACCGTAATGAAGGCCACCAGGCTGCCAAAAGCCACGTCCTCCCCATTCTTAAGATTCTGTGGCCTTGCCATTAGAGGCAACATAACATTTCATCTGCCAATGGTGATGGGAAAGTTTCAATTTGGGCTGGCCAGGTACACAAAATGATCTGCAAATGGCAGGTTGTGGGCTGTTATTTTATAGACTATAGGCTATTGAAATCATTTTTGTGCAAGGACTAGTAGAAGACAATCTCCCTACGCCCTACAGGCCATAAGTATTTTCAGGAAAGAAAAAAAAAAACCTGAAAGCTAACTGCTTCAAATAATTTTCTTGGATAATCAACCAGTCAATGTAGTTTTGAAAGGACATTTCTGCTCTTAAGAGAAATAAGAAGTCATTTTCCTCAGTGTCTACTCCTCAGTGCCTTCCAACAGCCCAATCTCAGTCCCTGAATGTCTCAGGCAGGTAGATTCGACCCCTGCTTCAGAGTGAGTCCTAGCTGGTTAAGTCAACTTATCTTTAGCCCCTGTGATTGGGCCATCATTGTTTATACACCATAAGTCAAATCAGTCACATTAGCACAGCTTATTCCTGGTACTTCCGTTTGAATTATTAGGAGTGTAGACTATCTCAATTGTGTAGATTTTGAGCCTGTAGAGTTTGAGATTACAAGCAACGATCTTCTTTACAAGGCTATACCCTATAGTAAATGGAAAACATGTTTGTTATATTCAAGGACTCATTTTTTCCATTTTTCTGAGTTGTGGGGAAGGAAACTGAACTCTCTTTTGGTTGTGTCCATCTGTGTAGATGTGAACCCAATTTCTACAGCTGTTTCAAACTGTGAAGGCCAGAGAAGGTGGTTGTGCCTCCTTTGAGGAAGACTTGCAAAAGAAACCAATAATTAGCCCTGAGTTGGGGGTTTGTGTTTCTCCCCTCAAGGCAAATTGGGCTCTGAGACAAATACAGAGCTTGGTGTTTGAGTCTTGTTCTTTTTGAGGCAGAAAATGCACTCAATAGGAGTCGTTTGCATTTCTATTTGAGCAGCCTGGAGACAAATATAGTGAAATGAATAGCTTTTTAATTTAATTGGCTTCCCAGTGTGAATCCAAAAATAGAAGGCACAATCCATCTTGGAATTACTGTAGGACTCACTGGAGTCCACGTTCCAGCACAGGCATCTCACCTCAATCTTCCTCCGTGGTGCCAGACTCCCTACTGGAACTTGGGCAATTTAGTTCCAAATGGACATTAGAGAACAACCATTCATTCATTATTAGTTGTGACTGACCTCTCTTCTTAAATCATTAACTACATAACATTTATAAGAAAGAAGCAGTATTTGTATACTTGTGTGTAGTATGTTTCAAAGTCAAAATATAAGCACTGAAGAGAAGAAACTGATGCTGCTTGTTTTTTGTTTTGTTTTGTTTTTAATTTTATGTGTATGAGTATTTTTTGTTTTTTGTTGGTTTGTTTTTGTTTGCTTGTTTGTTTTGTTTTTTAAAACAGGATTTCTCTGTAGATTTGGATCCTGTCCTGGAATTAGTTCTTTTAGACCAGACTGGCCTTAAACTTACGGAGATCCACCTGCCTCTGCCTCCCGAGTGCTGGGTTAAAAGGTATGCACCGCCACCACTACCCAGCATCTATGAATATTTTGTCTGCTTGTATGTCTGTGTTCCCTGTGTAGGCCTGGTGCTAGTGGTGGCCAGAAGAGGGCAGTGTTCCTTGGAAATGGAGTTACAGACTGTTGTAAACTGCCTTGTGGGTGTTGGAAATTGAGCCTTGGTCCTGTATAAGAACAGCCAGTGCTCCTAACTGCTGAGTGACCTCTCATGGGTGGATTTTTAACGTGAAAAGAAAATGAAATAGGGTGTTATAGTATTGCTAGATTGCCAAACTGTCAGAAAATTCTTAATCTGTGTCTGCTGCCTGTGAAGGCTAAGACCCTGTTGGGAAGTCTTTGGATGAGAAGTGAAGAAAAGGGGTGGAGGGAGGAGGGATGGAGTGGGAGACGGAGACAGACAGACAGACAGACAGACAGACAGACACACACACACACACAGAGAGAGAGAGAGAGAGAGAGAGAGAGAGAGAGAGAGAGAGAGAGAGCACTCTTTACTCTTGGCCAGTGTTGACCAACAGACAAACAGAACACCCTCGTCTATTGGCCCTGGAGCACGATTGCAGGGAAAAGACCCCTGTGCACTTGCCTGGTGTTGCTGGGACTGGGGGACTGGAGATGGACAGTCACCTAAGGAAGGCAGATGTTTCCCCCAGAGGACTTTCCCTTGTTTGCTGACAGAAAGAGCCATGCCATCCAGTATCTCTGTAATTTCTGTTTTTTCCCTCTCGCCAATAAAGACAAATCCTGACATTGAATATGTTTCTCTCTAGAGTTCTGATGAAATTCCAATGCTGAGCAGGAAAAAAAAAAATTAAAAAGTCCTTTTGTTTAAAATAAGAGAATACAGTGCATGAGTTTAGCTGAGCTGAAAACTTCCAGATAAGAGAACAGCTGGTGTTTTCCTCACAGCTGGAAATTTCTTGTTTGGTTTTGCTTGTGTCTTTCCACTTAGGCCTTCCCAGACCTACCTGCCCAGAGCATGTGTGTGTGTGTGTGTGTGTGTGTGTGTGTGTGTGTGTGCGCGCGCGCGCATATGTAATTCTTTTTACGAGAGGATTCTCTTTGCAGTAGATTCTGGGTTTTATTAATTTCCTGAGATCATGGGCCTAGACAGAATACTTTAGAAGGCTATAGCAAACTTAAACTGATTCACCTTTCCTACCCCCATTCAAATTGCTTGTTAGCTTTTCCTCTAGCTCTGATCCCCCGCATCTAACCTCTACCTTGCATAGACTCAGTTCTCAGCACAAGCCATTTGTGCTGACAGTCTCAGAGGAGAGCTCCGATTCCTGTGTACTTATGTTCCAGTTGGAGGTTTCTGAAGGTTGGCATTACCTACCGGCTTTCTTTTCTTTCATTTATTTTTGTTTTATGCCCAGTGCCCATGGAGGCCAGAAAAGGACATTGGTTCCTCTGAAATTGGAGTTACAGATGGCTGTGAGCCACCATCTGAGTGCTGGGAATCAAATCTGGGCCTTCTGCAAGAACAAGTCTCTAAGCTGCTGCACTGAACCATCTCTCCAGCCGCATTTGTATATCATCTTAGTATGTCCATTCAAATCATTTTATTTTGTGATTGTTTTGGGTTTTTGTTTGTTAGCTTACTTTATCTTTACTTAGTTTGTTTTAATTTTTTGATTTAGCCCAAATTTACTTCAACTTTGCTCTGTATATATCATCTTGGTTTGTTGTTGTGTTGTTTTGTTTATTCATGTTGTTTGTGGGTGTTTCTTGTTTTGTTGTTGTTGTTGTTGGTTTTTTTTTTTTTTTTTTTTTTTTTTTT
>PVIU01002336.1:0-48720 GCA_004026605.1 Ondatra zibethicus | reverse complement strand
TTATCAGACTATTGAAAAAATGGTGCCAAAGAATGAAAACATTCCCCTAGGAGTATTATACTAGATGAAGGGAAAGACTGAAACCCAGGTTCCAGTCAGAACAAGAACTTGTCTCTCAGGAAAAAAATTCACACAGCTCTGCAGCTTATGGAACTTCCTTAAAGAACAGACATGAGCCAAGACAACAAGGGCCAGTGATGAGCAGGACCACATACTGACCAAGGCTACTATTTAGTTGTAACTACCACTTGTCTTCTATTCAAACCCACACCCCATGTCAGGACCTGGAGGTGGGCTTGTTTCTCTTTTCAATGTGGTTGCACTGAATAATTCTTGTGGGTTTTTTTTTTTTTTACTTTTCACTATTGCTTGTTTCTTTATATTGGAATATTAGGGATAGGAAACTAAGTTGTGCCTGTTGGAATTGTTAGAGGCCAGGCTTTGAACCCGAAAACTACATTAATACAAGTGCATGGTTGTTGTGAAATATTAGTTGAAGATGTGTTAGATTTGTTTATGCTTTGGAAAATTTGTTTAGTGATACAAAGATGTGTTGCATTCTCTTATGTTACATTTGTTTAACTCTGTGAAGCTGTGTTACTTTGCCTGTCTAAAGCACCTGATGAATCTAATAAAGAGCTGAACAGCCAATAGGTAGGCAGGAGAGAGAAACAGGTGGGGCTGGCAAGCAGAGAGAATAAATAGGAGGAGGAATCTGGGAAGAAAAGATCAAGGAGCATGGAAAGGAAGAGAGAGGACATCCAGTGACAGCTATACAGCAAGCCATGGAGTAAGAAATAAAGAAAGATATATAGAATAGGCAAAAGATAGATGGGATAATTTAAGTGAAGAAAAGCTGGCGATGAACAAGCCAAGCTACGGCTGGGCCATCATAACTAAGAATATTTCTCTGTGTATTTATTTGGGAGCTGGGTGGTGGACCCCAAAAGAGCAAAGAGTAAAAACAATACCACATGATCTTTTGTGAAATCTAAAATTGGTAGGCCTTTGGTTAGGGATATAGTTCAATGGTGAGCACATTTGTCTACAAAATACCAGACTTACAGAAATTGACAACAAAATATTCATTACTGGAGACCAGAGACTCAGACTCAGAAACAAATTGGGCAAGGAAAGAAAGGGAAGAGTTTGTGCAATTAATTTACACTATCAGTTGGTAGGACAAACTCTAGCTCCCTATGGTATAGCACTGATGACTATAGCTAATAATAATAATAATTTATACTATACCTCAAAGACAACAAAAGAAAAGATTTTCAGTGTTCTCTCTACAACAAAGTGATTCATACTTGAGGTCATAGGTACTCTAAGTAGCCTAACTTGGTCATTCTGCAACATATGTATTTAAAGAAACATCAAACTGCACCCATACACATATATGACTATTATCTATCAATTAAAAACAAATTTAAGAAGAGAAGTCCTGCTCTTTAGAAGACAGCACTGGCTCTATGTCTGTCTGTCTGTCTGTGGACCCAGAACATCCTCCTCGCTTTAGACTTCAACTTTCTCATCTGTGGCAGGAAGCTGTTTCATGATGAGGTGATTGCTCAGTCTGAAGTTTTAGCTAAGTATCTTAAGTTGAGAAATAATTTTTCTATTGATCATGCTTGATAACTGGAAACTTTGTACAAAGGACTTTAATCAATTTTCATTGTGTGTGTCTGTCTGTCTGTGTCTGTGTGTCTGTATGTGCACATTTGCTCAGGCCCCTCCACAGTGTGTCCACTTCCTTTTTATCTATCACCTTTGGGATTGCTTTTGCCTTCCTTTAGGAGCTGTTAATAATTAATAGTAGTGCCGGCATTTGTAAGCCAGGAGTAATATGTTTTGATTTTATCATTTCTTTTCATGAATTATGAATAGCATTAAAATGTGATTTTTTTTTAATCCAAGAAGGGAAAAGAAGATGATGGGAGGTCAGAGGAGATGAGAGGGCAGGCGACCTTGCTCTGCCATCATCTGCCAGGTTTAATAAACAGCGTTCAGCCTGAAGGAATTTAAGACTGCTGTCCTTCTGTTTCTCACCACATCTCTCTTCATGGGTGGGAAGAAGCAACTGCAGCTGGAATACAGAATTATAAGTAGAGCCTTGAAATCATCCATCTGCGAGAGCAGATAGCACCAAACAAAACAGGTCTTTCCCAGATGTCACTCAAGTGAGCAAAGCCTAGAAATCACTCCTGAATTGACACACTCAGGTTCTGAACAGACCTAGACTCATAAAAATGAATTTTCATGCTGACATTGTCACTGGCTGTGGCTTCGAATAAGATGGGGAAACGATAGGCTCCTGATCTCTAAGATGCTGAAACAATACCAGATTCTTCTAGCAAATACAACTGTCCTGGGAGTAAAATCAAATTGTGGCTATTAAGGAACAAAATCAAGACACCTATTCTTGAAAGAAGCCATCAAGAGAAGGAACAAACAAGCAACCAACAGGGACAGAACACTTGCCTAATATATCTCATATTGGACTTCTAGCTGGAGTACGGAAAGAGCAGGTACAGCTGAAGGGAAGAAAGGGAAGTGTCGAACTGAAAGGTTTTCACATGGACACTGTATAGAACGTATTCCTGAATGGCCATTAACCACAGAAGAGCACGCTCAGTGTTCTCAGTCATGAGGGAAAGACGAAGTGAACACACACTGAGGAGCTACTGTATAGCGCTGTGGAGCAACTGTGCCAGCTGGCAAGAATGTGAAAAGGAATATTTTATAAATGTTTGGCAGGGTTTTTTTTTTTAAACGTTAAATATAGACTTACCATATGACCCATACTTTCATTCCTAGGTACTTAACCAAGAAAAATGAAAATTTGCCCTCATAAATATGTGTATATGAATATTCCAAACAACTTTACTCGTAACCACTGCAATTTTCTTGTCCTGATAAATAAATGAATACTGTGGCATTCATTCAATTGAACACTATTCAACCACACAAAAGGAGTACACACTAGGAAGCACTGATTCGTTTATTTTTGTCTAGTGTTTGTTTTGGCAATTCAGGTGAGAGGCAAAATTTAGTCCTTCTTACTCTGCAAGGGCTGGAGGCGGACGTTTCCAACACATGTTTTATTGCACATGAATAGCTGTCACAGTTCAGTCTCATCC
This sequence comes from Ondatra zibethicus, assembly GCA_004026605.1. Classification (NCBI taxonomy): domain Eukaryota; kingdom Metazoa; phylum Chordata; class Mammalia; order Rodentia; family Cricetidae; genus Ondatra; species Ondatra zibethicus. Next base: position 45,580 of record PVIU01002336.1, on the reverse strand, counting down.
TGGAGTGTGAACAATAAACAGAACACAGGCCTTTATGTAGCTCTTCTCCTCATCTCTGGGATGACAGGTAACTGAAGGAGGCTAGCTAGACGGCACAGGACAGTATAGAAATAAATCTGCTTTGCTCTGCTGTCGTCTGTCACAGTTTACTGCAGCTCTCCCACCCATCCCACTTCAGAGTGTGCTGGCTCTGCAGTATCAGCTTGCCGGGCTCTGCCCACAGTGGGCAGGAAGTGCTTGAGAATCAGTTCCTTTCAGAGCATCCTCTAAACAATGACTGCTGGGAGATGATTATTAAAAAGGAGGAGGTAACTGAGGAGTTATCTACCTGTCCTCGTACTCACCAGAAAAATCAACCAGTAGTCTACGCAGTGGTAACTAACTCAATGGCGTGCCCTCGTAACAATGACCCATATTCCCTACTCTCCTAGATCATAGACCCCCTACCCTGTAAGCCACTTATAGTTGAGTATTTGTCCTATAATGTGTCTGGAAAAGTTCTAACTAACAGTAACTGATAGTACATTTGCAATAGTCTGGCTGCCTAGTAGTCTTATATTCCTTTCCAATGAAGAAGAGCCCAGACTTCACATGCCCCATGTATTACCATGCCCTACCTATTTCTGTCTGTGATATTACATCTGTGAGTGATTTGAGATACGACAACAAAGTGGCTACTACTTCTGGCTTAGAACTGCATTTCCAGAAATATGCTTAAAGAAAATAAATGAGAGTTGACATGTGACCTGGCTGACATTTTGCATTGCAGTCCTGTATCTCTACAAAGGAAATGTGGAAAAAATAGTTGCGCATTTCTAATTTGGAAATCTGAAATCCCCAATGCTCCAAAATACAGAGTGGAAAATTCCACATCTAATCTCATGGGACAGGTCACCATCAAATCATAAGCACACTAAAAATATTCTATAAAATTATCTTCGAACTATATGGCTAGTGCATGAAAACATGACGTCTTTTTATTTTTTTTCCTTGGGTCCCATCCTCATGACATCTCATTATGCATATTCAAGTATTCCACAATCTAAAATTCTTCTGGTTCCAAGGAATTTACATAAGGGATCTTCAACTTGCACTTTGCATTCATTAAAAAAATAATGTTAAAGTTAATTGTATTTTGATAGAAGGAAATGTTTTCAGCAGATCATGGGCCACAAAAGGCACATTGTAAGACAATATATGTAACATCTTATTTATTTGGGTTTTGAAGTAGATACGTTTCCCGTGTACCAAATGCCTTTCTTCAAACGCATCGCCCCACACCTGCTCAGCTTTTTACACAGCACAGAATCAACTGAGAACTACATTCCAGTTTAAGGCCTATTCAGACCCCATTAACAGCAATGACCAATCCTAAAAGGGACTTTGGAGTTTCCTGTAATTATAAAGTCCTTTCTTTTGGAAAAACAACTCTTTCATCTTTGCTTTCTATCCAGTTCTTCCACTGCCTCATAAAGGGAGGCCTGCAGAGTCACTCATGAGCCTGACACACAAGTTCTGTCTCAGCAGAGCTAGGTTCTGGATGTTGGTTACTCTTTTACATCAATGCAATAGCTGTAGTCAAGCAAAGATTGTCTACAAATCTTCCAGAATGCCCTCTGTGCTCCTCATGTCTGTGCAGAATTAGACATATATTTTTGGGTTACTACCCTATGAGGAAGGAATAATTTGGACAGGGTATAATAATACCTTCCAACCTCCTTTCGCTCTAACAATCTTTCTGCCAGCAGTAGATCAGAGTCAAAGAGCAGAGGTGTTAGTCACAGAGGTGGAAGAGCCAGCGTAGATGACGGTTCAGAGTTTATCTAGGGATGAATGCATGGAAAAACCAGAATCAGACACATGCTGAGCCATTAAGGTAAACTCATCAGTCAATGATCTAAAATCCCTAGATTAAATTATTTTCTTAATCTCAATAACTAACAAATAATATAGGAAGGCAACTGAGTATTTGCTTCAAGTAGAACTTCAAACATTTCCCCATTTATTGATTGAAGGAAGAAGCAGCCTTTCATTGCACCCCACTTTTTATTTAAAGATGACCAAAGTAGGTGGATTTACATTGAAGTTCCTCATGGACCTTGGGAAGATCATTTTAGAGGAGTTACTCTTAAAACAGGCAAGAGGCTGTGTTTAACTGAAGGAAGTTTTAAAATGATTGCAAATCTCAGGTAGGACATTGGGAACAAATTTTTAAATGTCTCCACTGTAGCAAGTCTTTCTCTGTTCTACCAACCAGCTCCCAAATAATAACACAGAGACTTATTATTAATTATGAAAGCTTGGCCTTAGCTTAGGTTTGACCCACTAGGTCTTATAACTTAAATTAACCTGATTTTATTAATCTATGTTTTATGATGTGGCCTTTATCCCCCCCCCCATTCTTTGTGTCTGACTTGTGTCTACTTCTGCATGGCATCTCTCTCATCTCTCACATCTAGATTCGTCTCCTACTTTCTCTCTCTTTCTGCCCAGAAGTCCATCCCCCCATACCTCCTGCCTAGCTATTGGCCATTCAGCTCTTAATTAAACCAATCACAATAATATACCTTCACACAGTGTACACATATGCCACAACACTCCGCAGCTATACCCCAATGACAATGAATGTTGGAGTTTGGATTTGACCTATTAGTCTTGGTCACAAGTGCCTTTACCTGAAGAGCCATCCCACTGGCTTTGCTGTATACCATTAAATGTTAAGTGGAGTTCATATTGTCATGGGAATTTGACAGTTTCATGGAGTTGTCTTTGGGAACCAGTAAACTGTCTTTTAGCTTCTCTAACACGAGTAAAGCCAGTGCTGTAGGATCCGGCGTGGTTCTGCCTGGAGGTGAGTTGTACATGGGACCTTGCTTTGTATTACACTACTGTACAGCTTTCATATTTCAACATTTTGATTAAAACCTCCTTTCCTTCCCTTATCTACAATATAAACCCCAATCACAATATTTTCTTTTCCAACAATGGCTGTAGAAATCATTGTTTGGTAAGACTGACAGATTTTCCTTATCGTTTGTTTGATTAAAGACCCAGAAACTTTCAGGTGTCCTGCTGATGGCTTCTTCCCATGTCTGAATGAAAAACAAAACAAAAGGCTCTAAGTGCCAATGAGTAGGCAGGTGTTTTTATACTGATTCTATCTATAGCTACTGTTTACTCTGCTCTTAGAGGATGGGCTTCTTCATGCTGTGAACTTCAAGATTTCAGAACTTTTAGATGATATTAGCTCAAAATGCTCTTTTTCTGCCTCAAGTCTTCCCGACTTTGCCTACTTGGAACCTGAGACAATCATGTTTCTGGTACTGTGGTAAGCTTGAATTAGTGTCCCATGTGGGAACAAGTTAGAGACCCGATTTCCCCTAAAGACTTTGTAGTTACTAGCAAAAGAAGGAAGCCATGCTCAAATCAAAAACAACCTTACTATTCTGAGTCTGGCAATTGGTGTCTCAGTTCTGATATGGGCTGAGTCTAGCTAGCTTTTCCAGGTTGAGCATGTGTTTGTTGACAGTTGATACCTAGCTGGGGAACCACTTGCCTCACTGGGCCCTGCTGGGATAGCTGCTCTCCCCACATTTCTCATGAACTTCCAATTGAAACACCAGAAAGAGAATAGGTTACTGGTTTTTCAGTTTCTTACTTGCTTCTAAGTTGCTGTTCTTTCATTGGCCAAAACAAGAAGCACAGCCAAGACCAGGATTTTAGTAGGTCATTACCAAAGCCATGGGAGCAGTGGGAAACCTGAACTATTATTGTGATAAGTATATTATAAATATTAGAGTGAAAAGTGATGATTTATATGAGAGTAATAGGGGCACCATTATTCTTCTTGTCACTGATGAAAATGTGACAGCACTCTAAAAACAAAGACTGGGCACACACTCAGACTATACTAGTAAGTGCAGCTACACTTAGTGACTGTGTGTGTTGGAAGGAGGTGACTTTTTTTTCATTCTTTTGGAGACCTTTGAAATCCCTTCCCTTAGATCTCATGGGAAGTATAAGAGGATAATCTTATTGACACTGCCAACTGGGAGATCTTTCTGCAAATAAACACTGTTCTCATTTTCGACATCTCAAATCTGACATAAGAGCTGCCTGTATTCTGAGGTTGGAATTCATTTTTGGAAAGTTGATAATTTTTCCCCTTTGACAGAAGCCAAGAAAAAGTATTTATTTTCAAGATATGAATTACATACCTTCTCCTTTCCCCAATCCACATAGGTTTTTTTTATAAATTAAAAATTGTAATTTTTTCCGTAGACCCATGTTCAAACTAAAGTAACAAATTATATCATGAAGCAAAGCTAACTTCATACATGTTCATTTTGCATACAGTTACTGAAAGTAGCTTCATATTAAAATATTAACAGGGACACTCATGGAGACGAGGACCCTCATGCCCTTGTTTATAGCTCCTGTGACCCTCTGGAGTGCCTTCCTCTTGTAACGACAATGTGTAGAATGTGTCGGTTCCTCTTTCCCTTACCCTATCCAAGGGAGCCTCCCAGGTACAAGATAATGTCAGAAGGTCTCTGATAACAACTTGGCCACTGATCTGTATTTGTATCTTCGTGGAAGAGTCTGTTTAAACCATGAGAAAGAAATTTAAAAAAATTTTCATGATTAAATCCCTTGGACCCTGCAAAGAATCTAACAAAATGCTGTGTTTGCTCTCTGTTGATGGACAACCTGAATTCCTTGGAATTCTCATTTTTCCTTAACCACCATTCTTCAAATTAAAACTTTTGCATGAAAAGTTATACATGCTTCCAGTTTTTATTTTTGTTAACACTGGACCAAAGCCTCTCACATCCCATATTAATACAGAAAACATCTTTCTTTTTATTTTTTAAAACTAGGGTTTCACCCTGTAGTCCTGGCTGGCCTCAAATTCACAGAGATCTATCTGCTTCTGCTTTCCCAGTGCTGGGGTTAAAGGTGTGTACTACCACACTTGGCAAGCACCTTAAATATAAAAATGATGAAGGTAGAAGTAAGTGAGGCTACATGTAACTTTTTAAAAGATAGTCATTAGTAGTTTAAACTATAATGATCAAAAAGCACATTTTTTCTAATGACACAGGACCATGGAAGAATTCTCTGTCCATTCTTTTAGCTATTTGTTATGTCCCTAATAAAACAACAGAATATTGAGAGTGGCACAGCTAAGAACGCTAAAGCCACCAAATGTCAGAGCTGAGTACAGCTGAACTTACTGGAGGAAGCAGTGCTGTATTCCTTGATGCTTACAATGAGTGTATCTCTTGGAGGGATACCGGCAGTGTGCTCTGAAGGTCAACCTTGACTCCCTCATACCTCCTACATCCAAATTTTCATTTTAGCAAAACATGGGATACTGGGATACACATTCATTTTTGAGAAGTATTGGCATAATTATATTATGAATTTGCTAGTGCATTTAAATTTAATAAATCATTGACATGAATGCTCTTATTTGTAGAATACTTTAACAATAGCCATGAGTCTGTAATCATATCTCTGAGTTTAAATGTTGATATCTATTAGTTGGAGACATAGAACTTTCAGGTATATTGAGTAAAAACTGGAAAGACAAGAGCATCCCTAGGGTAAAGATCATTGAAACAGAGATTGTAAGCATTAGGTTTTATTGTTTTATCAGAGAAGTGCTTGGATCTTTGTATCTCAACTAGTATAAGTTTTAAGTAGTAAAGAAGCTATGAACTCTCAAAACAACTTTCCCTCATGCTGTTACACACATCCAACTGTCTGCTCTCTGTAAAAGGCATTCAAGAGCACTGTAGCACCTATTGTACATTCTGTATGTTGGAGGATATACTGCTTACAATCTGATCCTTCCTCTTAATGGTGGCCCACCCATTACTACAAAGGCTCTTAATGACTGGTACTCATTTTCCTTTAAGATTTTTTTTTCCAAAATTGTGGTCCTCTCTCTGGCAGAAGTATCACTTTGCCTGGGAACCTGCTGAAGATGCAGGACCTCCAGCCTGCCTAGAAGCCTGCTCTATGCCAAGGTTTCTCAGTCTAAGAAGGTGTGCTGGTTAGTTTTCTGTCAACTTGACACAAACTAGAGTTTTCTGAGAAAACAAATCTTATTTCAGAAAATAACTATCAGATGGCTTATAGGCAAGTCTGTGGAGACATTTTCTTGATTAGTGCTTGAGATGGGAGGTCCCAGACCACTGTGTGTGGGGGTGTTGACACCCCTGGGTGAATCAAAAGTTTTGTAAGAGATAGTGAATCAAAAGTCTTATAGGTATTTGTCATTTGAAACTATCATTTGAATATGACAAGATGCTGTGGAATAATCCTTCTGTACACTGTGCGAATATATGTCACTATGATTGATTTAATAAACAAGCTGATCCTGTTTGTTTAAGAAAGCAAACTGAGCAAGCAGAGGTACATGCCAGTAGGCAGCACTCCTCTGCTTCAATGTCTGCCTCCAGATTCCTACCTTGAGTTTCTGCCCTGACTTCCCTTCATAATGTAGTGTGATCAGAACATGTAAGCCAAATAAAACCTTTCCTCCTCAAGTTGGTTGTGGTCTTTGTGTGTTGTCACAGCAATAGAAAGAGAACTAAGACAGCTGCACAATGGACTCCCCTGAGGAGCTTTGAAAGATGTTAAATGGCAAGGTCAGTAAGCCAATTCAGTTGGTCTTTGGTTGTGGCTTTAGGAGTCTCTACTTAAAGTTCTAGTTGATATTCTGATTGGAGGTGCAAAATGATATAGTGAATCAGAAGTTTTATAAGTATTTGTCATTTGAAACTATCACTTGAATATGACAAGATGCTGTGGAATAATCCTTCTGTACACTGTGCGAATATATGTCACTATGATTGATTTAATAAACAAGTTGGCTGACCAGTAGCTGAACAGGATAAAGTTAGGCAGGAAAGCCAACCCGAGAATGATGGGATGAGGAAGGGTGAAGCCATAGGGCTTGCAAGCCAGATGGAGAATAATTGGGACACACAAAATGGGATAGAGGTAAAGGTCACGAGTCTCGGGGCAGCACATAGATGAATAGGAATGGGTTAAGTTGTAAGAGCTAGTTAGTAATACACCTGAACTATTGGTTGAGCATTGATAATTTATATTAAACCTCTGAGTAACTATTTGAGAGCAGGCAGTTGGGACAGAAACTCCTCCTACAACAGAAAAAATTTAAAAAGTGGTGGAAGAGCCAGGTGGACTCAGTGTAGCTGTAACTGGCAGGCTTTAGAAAGTGTTAATCCTGAAACTCAGTATTGTCACATGTGTTTCTGTGATAAAAAAGCAAAACAACTCCTGTCTTCCCTGACACTCTGGGAAATGTTGCAAGTGGTTGGTTGGTATTGCGAAAAGTAAGTACTAAAGGTTAGTGACTCCCTGAGTTCAACCAGGAAAAGTGTTGTAGTAGTGGGGCATCCATTGGTACAGGTGCCCAGATAAAATTCCAGAGACTTCGCTAAATTCAATGTTTAAATAAACAGTAGCTTCCCTGTGCTTTGATTATTTTTATTTGCTTATCTTTTAACCTTAGAGTGAGCTCTAATATGCTTTATGAGAATCAGGAGCCGAGGACCTTATGAGGACGTTCGTTTTGAATGGGCGCAACTCTTGGAAAGTGTTCTCAGACTGAGAAAAGAAGCCGATGTACAGTGGTCTGACTCAGAGCTTCTCTTTATTATCCGTTTTCTAGTTTTTCTGGGTCTTTCTCCCTTTCTTCCCTACCAGCCTTTGCATTTCCTTTGTCCTCTAAAGTGAACTTGAGTTTGTGTTTGTGCTTTGCTCGGTGTCCTCCAGTTTCAGGAAAATCCTCTCGCTTTTAAAGTAAGTTCACATTCCCTGGTGTTTATGAAAAGGCTCTTATTTATTTATCATCTTTTAGTACACTACAGCATTAGGGATACATCCATAAATTTACATCTCTAAACTGTTCTTATTCTTCTTTATAACCATGATAGATGGCTTCCTGGGGCAAGAAATGGAGTGAGCCCAGGGTAGTGGTGAGAAAATATGGGGGTGGAGATGAAAAACAACAGCAAAATGAAAACAAGAATTTTGTGTGGAAACCAGCCCCCACCAACTCTCTCTCCTTCTGCCTCCTACAAAGAGCCCTTTGCAGATGGTGGTGAATTGGCTAGGAACTCCCTCGAAACCACCAAGTCTGTTTATTCATGTTATTTTCCTTTAATAGTGCCTGAGTGCCTTTCGAAGCATTTTTCAAGTGCTGCCTCGAACCATGCCCAAGTTTGGGTGGTCACAGATGTATAGAAAGAGCTAAATCCAGGCCCAGAATGTTGTTTTCTTGGCAGTGTCATGAACAAGAATAAAAAGAGAGGAATGGGACAGTCCAGAATCTCTAGGTTCACTTTTAGGACAGGGTCATCAATAGCTGAGACTTGTCCGAGTGTCAGGTCTCATCCCAGATTAGTAAATGGGCATCTCTGAGAAGGAGAATCTAACAAGCCAGCCAGGTGATGCCTGTCCAGGAAGCAGTCTAAGAACCACTGGAACAATTTTACTTTCCCTCCTTCACCTAGGGTACCTTTCGTCTTCTTCCCAGGGCTGCTCTCTTGGGGGGCATGGACATGTGAGTGTGTAGGCTGGACTGTCAATACGAGACGGGAGCAGGCAGTCCACTCTACCTTGAAATCTTTTACTTACATTGGATAGTAAAATTGGGAATGGGATTGCTGATGAAAACGCAAGTGTCCCCCGCCCCTATAAGTCATGCTGATGTTGACTATTCTCCACTCCTGACTGGCTGAGTGGATCTTTGTGATTGTGGACACTTGGATTGATTCAGATCCTGTGCCGTGTTATCTTGGACTGTGTAGCTCCTTTAATAGCCCACTTCTATATCTGACATAATGTTTTCTTTATCAGGTAAAACCTTGGGAATATATTTACTGACCACTAGTTTCTACCAACCAAATGGCTAAGAATGAAAAATCTCTATGGAGTTTTCCCTCCTTTCCTGAAGCTGCCTACCAGATGTCCCTACACATGCCTTAATTAATGATTTCCTTTAGTTTTGTGACTATAAAAGTTCATGTAACCATCTCTATGTTGGACATATGTCATTTGAGCAACCAGAATCCATATTCTCTATCCCTGATAAAGGGGATAAAGGTCATTAAGGCCCAGATAAGGGCTTAGGTAACATGGCACTAAAATGGATATCCAGAATGAATTGGCGAAGATGACAGATAATGATATTGGGGAATGATTAATAATCAGGGTGAGCATTATGTAACTTGTTATAGAACCATTTCTAGAATGATGTCATTTTATATGCTTTTGTATAAATGCCATTGAGACAGGGAAGCACACTTTCACACTGGGTATATGTAGCATGTTATGCCTGCCTGAGGCTCTGCACATCTTTTCTAATTTCCTAGTTATCTGCAGCTCTCTGTCCCTGGCCCCAGAGTTCAGACCTCCTATTTGGCAAAGAATAAACTCTTTCATATTTCCTCTGAGATGAAAACTATGATTTGAGTTGGTGGTAAAGGCAAAAGGAACAATGGCACATCAATATAACTAAGATGTGTTCTGTCAACTTCACAAAGCCGACAGTCAAACAGAGAAAATACTTTCCATCAGCTAGTAACATCTAAATCCAGACCCCAAATTCGCTTAAATAGTGTTGTTTCTAAAGAAGTCACATATATGCCCAGTAATAGTTTACAGAGAATGAAAATGAGACATCCATTCTTCTAAGTGTGATTCAAAGTACTGCCCCTTGACAGGAACAATACTATTCAGGTGGTATCAAGAATGATTCTCACCCATGAGTCTTCCTGCTAGTCCCAGTAGGTCAACTATTAACCTACTGGTTATGGTTAGAACCTAGGAATGGGCAGAGAGCTTTAAGCACTTGGCTTCCAGTCCTGTGCCCTCAGAGATCCTGATATAGTAGAGCCTGGAGTAGCCCATGCTTCAAGACTAGTATGAACAACCCTGGATTCTAAGGTGGAGCCAGGACCATTCATCACTAATGTCTCTTACACTTTGGATCTAGTGGATCGGATCTTAGTATTGGACGTAAATTAGAATCACCTGTGACTTCTTCAAATCATGGCAATGCTCAGATTCTGTGGTAGCTTTGGTTATGGTGACAAAATGCCTGAAGCCATAAACTGGAGAAAAGGAAAGTTTGATTTGGGGACGGTATCAGATATTTTTGTTTATGGTTGGTTACACTCACTAGCTGTGTGAAGCCATACACCATCAAGAAATTATGGAGTGGTGTTGGATTACACAATTCACAGTATTCAGGAGATGAGACATGAGGGGAAGAAATAGGGGTCCCCAATGGCCTAATATCTTCCACTAGGCTCTAGCTCTTAAAGGTTCCAACAACTCCTCATAACACTAAACCTTCAGTACAGGGTTCTGTGCCTCCACAGATGTTCCAGGCCTTGACTTTAGCATGCTACTTCTCCTGAGATTTGGACTTAATTACCTGGAGTAGGCCAAGCATCCTGTTGTTCTGGTTGTAACCAGTGTGGGTGTCTCTACCCCACCTCTAATTGCTGAGAGCTGAAGGGGTAGAAAAGCTGGATTTTACATAGGCAGGGACTCTGATGCTGTCATCACTGGGAAAATGCTAATTCAAGAATGGGGTGGGAATGCATGGTAGGTCTCAGACTATTTAATTCAAAAGGTTGATAATTCAAGTAAGCACCTTGTGCGTGCATCCCTGTGTATGTGCCGTGTAGCAATTCATAATGAGAGGCCTGGTTCCTCCTGCTGTGAACAAAGGAAGTACTATCCTTTTCCTTGCTTTTTGTCAGACTATTTGTCTTATAAAACTTGTTAATGTGTGTGTGTGTGTGTGTGTATTTAATCTCTTTCCTAGAGAAATATCTTTTAAGAAACTAAATGAGCCCGTTTCTACCTTTGTACTATCTTTCTCAAGGACCATTTCTTTGAACATTAATCTTGAAATGACCATAAAACTCTCCCTGCTGGCTAGCTTTTGTAGTTTTGGGAAATACTGTGCAGGCTGCTGGGGAAAGAAAAGGGATCAGTACTATTATCCAGTACTCGATCATTCATGTAGCAATTTCAACCTGCCAGCCAAGATGTTCCCACTACTACAATAGTGGCACAACTGTTCATGGGATGACCAACTGCTCTGTTGATTGGATTTGTGGTCTGCTCCATGGCAGATGAAACTCATGCCTTGTCCTGAAAACAAGATAAAAAAACAAAAAACTATGGCTAAAGTTGTAGGCTCCAGGGAAGACCCCACCGATGTTGTTTCTCTGAATCATCATATTGTCCAACTGTCTTCTTAATAATTATGCACATAACTACACATTTGTGCAGCTCCTAACCTTGGTCAGAAAAGCTTCTTTAGTATTTAGTGATTAATGCAGAAGCTGTGTCCTTGGTCCAAGTGTTGAGAATAAACAGTTGTGAGTGCCCATTAACCGATGGATTGCCTGTGTCCACCCCTGAGCCCCAAGGCTTAGAAAGCATTGCAGTAGACGGAGCAGAAAGAATGTAAGAGCCAGAGATATGTGTTGTGAAATCTATGACATGACATAGCTGATACACTCGTGAGCTCACACCAGCAGAGGTTATCTACACAAGACTTAGAAAGAATCGAGCCAGTTAACAATTTCCAAGGCTTTCCCCATCCCCCAGCTGAGGATCTGTTGGCAGTTGGTGGTTGCTATAGAAGGAAGAATCACCTTTCTTTAGGGATATGGTCACGGGTATGTTCTCTATGCCCTAGTGGACGATCTCACATTCCTGCTCACATGGGCAGCACTAATTGGACTCAGAGGGTTAAAAATAAGTAAACGAGTTAATTAATTAAGAAGCAGGACAGGAGGTTGGGAGGGAGATGATAAAAGGGGTCTTTCTGGGAATTGGGACCAGAGGGAGCAACCAATATGTTCAAGATACTATGAAAATTTCAAAGGAAAAACTGGGATAAGAGTTCATATTCATCTCCTATCTGGATAATATATACTAGCTGCCATGAATAATAATCCCAATTCCCAAGTAAAGTAGGAGGAACTAACTATGCAAAGCCAGGGGTGCAGTGAAATCATCTAACCTAAGAACAAGTTATTTTTTATCTTAAAAACATGTATAAGACTTCGTATATGTGTGATTTCTGTCTTTGCAGTCCCTAAGTGTGTTGCCTTTGATGCACAGAACATTCCAGTGTACCTGTTTTCTCTTAAATTAGAAATTCTTAGCTGAAAGTTCTAGGTCTTTGCTTTGTTTTATTTGTTTTTCCACTTTCGCCAGGGGAGGGGTAGAGAATGAACTTATGCTTGTCCAGCATAATAACATTTTTTCTCTACTACCTATATGAAGATGATTATATCCTGTAATATATCATACACAGATATGTACTGTATGCTTTTAAGTATTTGCTTGTTTGTCCTTGTGGTGAGAATAAGGGGCTGAGCTTCAGATTCATTTTAAAGGATGGAATTCTGTCACTTGTAACAACATGGCTAGAACAGGGGCACATTATGAAATAAGCTAGACACAAAAAGACAATATGGTGCATCATTACTCATAGGTAGATGCTTAAAGTCTAATCATATTGAAGAGGAGAATGGAATGATGGTCCCTAAAGGTTAAGAATATCAGGGAACAGGGCCAATAGGGAAAGTAGCATTTAGGGTTTCAAACTTCAATTAGAAAGGAATAATTAATTCTGGCAAAGTAGGCCAACTTCATTCTACAACATTTCATTTTATATTCAAAGCAAGTAGATTTGAAAAATTGTTCTTTTCTGGTACTGGCCATCATACCTAGGCCCTGTATGGGTTAGCTGTGTGCTATTCTGTTGAGCTCCATTCTTGGTGGTTTTGTTTTTGAGACAGAGTTTTGCTCAGTTACCCTGGCTGGTCTCAAAAATTGTGATCCTTTTGCCTCAGCTTCTGCCATAGTTATGGTAGGCATGTACAACTATGGCCAGCTGGAGCTTGTGAATTATTACCACATGGAAAGCATGGATGTTTGAGAAGTTACAAATGCTTACCCTGAGAATAACATTACACATTCTGCAGTGTATCATCCTGTACACATTAATATGTATAAATATTATGTCTATTTAAAATAAACACACAAGAAAAGAGTAAATAGTTTCTACCATCTCTACCTTATATTTTTGCCCCAGTATCATAACTTTTAGATCTGTTCTCCATTTTGGTTTTCCTTAAAAAGATTATTTGAGAAGTGTTGCTGGTTTGGATTTTGTTGTCATTTGTTTGTTTGTTTTTTAAATAGAAATTTGCGTATCAGTGCACCTAGTTCTCTAGGGTCCTTTTTATCTAAGACAGCTTGGCAACAATGGCTCATCTTAGGCAGCTGGCCTTCTTGTGGTGTCTCATATCTCAGAGTTCCATCTCTGCAATAAATGAGCTAGGAAAAGTGCTGGATCACCACCTACAGGGTCAGAAAATGTCCAGGGATGGCGGTAGTTCTGTCAGGCAGGGCAGTCACAAACTGGAGATGAAGTTGGAAAAATAAGGAGGCAGTGACCCAGTGGAGAGGTAGATAATTGCCCTCTTTGGAACCACCTCAGGGTCCGCAGGTATGTGGGACACACTGACCTGTCCTCAGCTCTGCTAGCTTTCTGCGGTCTCAGGGACACTGATTAGAACTCCATTTCAGCTGGTGTGAACAGATGGGGCTGGGATGACCTTTTACTAAAGACAAATGACAGCATAGAGTGACCTCAGGACCTTCTTTTGGCGGCCCGGGAGAGGTGCAGGGTGGTTGGTAGGGCTCGCTTTTCTCCTTACATTCGCCACTGCTACAATAATCTCAGGAGTTTATTTGGGATCTGTGGTGGAGTACATGAACAGCAGACCTCCTAGGTTCCTGCTCCACCCTCCGCCCTCCACCCACCACCTCCACAGAGAGCTCCTTTGTGCTCACTTAACCTCGGCATCGTGAATGCAGCCTTTATGTGAGCTCCACTTCAGAGTGTGCTGTGAGCTTCCTTAAGTGCAATGGTTTTGACGTCAACTCTTCTAAAACCACAAAGTAGAAGAGCTAGAAAGAATTTCTGAAATGGCCCGACCTGACTTCATTTCTGCACTACTCCGTGTGTGTGTGTGTGTGTGTGTGTGTGTGTGTGTGTGTGTGTGTGTGTGTGTGTGTGACAGGAAAGAAAATAGGACCAGAAATTTCAATTTCAAGGGACTTGTCCATCATAAAGCACTTGATCGACTATTGAAGCATTCTACTGCCTCCGAATGTAGAAACATTTCCCTATAATCTCTGCCCATTATTTTTCATCTTCATCCTGCTAAAATTCCCATGGGAAAACTAATGGGCTTATAATCCTATTAAATGCTAAACCATTTTCTCCTGCGTACATGTCGGGGAAGTTTGAGAACTTGTCTTCAGTCCCTGCTTTCGTCTTCCCAAACCCTCGTTCAAGGGAGGGGCTTCCCGTAGAATGTGTTCTGGTTCAGCTGATGGCTTCCCAGCTTGAAAGAATTCTGCCTCGTTACTAATGAAGTCCATTTAAGGCTATTGATGCAAATGCATTTGGGAGCTGGAGGCTTGCATTAATTTTATTTGGGCCTACGGTTACTGGATTTTAGGAGCACACCTATTTTGGACTTGAATCTTAAGACTATCTAATTTGCTTTTGGTCTCCAAACCAAAGTACAGGATGCTTTGCTACTTAGTAGCCCACTTTGGGACAGGAAGCTTTTTTCTTTTTAATGTCTACTTAGGCACTGACTTCTCTACCTGGAAGGTTCCTTCTTTTCTTAATTTGGCTCCCGTTTTGATCCCAGTTAAATATTTCCTCCTCTGAGAAGACTTCCATGACCTGTCAGTAAGGTTGGCTGTCAGCTCCTCTACTGCCTTCTGGGCAGGTCTGGTTACGGTGCATACAGTGGTACCTGATAACTGTAACAAGTGCTACCCTCATCTTGGCCCCTGAATGAGTGAAACAGGGCATTCTGTTCTTAGATTCAGTATTGTAAGTGGAAGACATCAAAGGAGCATAGCTATCCACTTGCTCTTTGATCCCATCGCAGGGCATTCTGGAAGAGGCAGAACCAGGACTCTAAGCAGATCATGTTGTCTTGGGACCAGAGAAAGTAGTGACTGCAATGGGACAAGAGAGAATCTTTTGTTATGACTGTAATTGCTTCTTAATAGAGATCATCACTATATTGTGTTTGTAAATATTCATGGATGCAACTATATGACAAAGAGGGTAAATTTTAATTCATGTAATTAATGTTTTTGAAAACCCGGTTGAACAGAAAGAAACAAAGACACAAAGATACTAACTCCTCAGAAACAAACAAGTAATAGAAAAATCTCAAACCAATCAAAATAGAAAACTATTATCTAATAGCCAAGCCAAAACAAATGTAGCCAACCTGATTCTGAGAGCCCAGGTACTATGGCTTATAGAAATTAAATTGATTTAGCCCCAACTAATTTCTAAGTTCTTTTGAAAGTTAACATGAAAATCCATCAAAAACATACATGAAGATTCTTTCAGTGTTCAAGAGTAGCACAGTTGGGTAACTAAATTATACACTAATTTGTTATCAATTTTGAAAGTATTAGAAGCATTTGGAGGTTATTAGCACATAGAAATAGGCATTGAATAGGGATAGATATCAAATTGATCATTACAGATTGTATACATGTGCTGGAGCCTTAGACTGTTTTCCACATATGAAATAAATTTCAAAAGTTAAAATTAGACTTAGATGAGCTATTCACAGGATTCAACTCCATCACCAGCCACAAAGGACATCTCAAGAGTCTGTCTCCTTTTTTGAAAGGATGATCCAGTTTCCAATTTTACCTGTGCAAATTGGTATAGCTAACCCTAGCTGAGTGGCCTCCTAATCACAGGAGTTTGGATCTGCTAAGTGGGTCATGCTGCGGTGAGTCTCCAGGTATTGTTCTGTTTCATGGAAAAGCCCCCTAGAAGCTAGGGATGATATATTATCCCAATGTAAAAGAACAGATGGTTGCTTAAAACTATAGGCCCAGCAGATGTAAAGATGGGGTGAAGATCATAGAGGCTGTGGCAGTGCTAGTTCTACAGTCAGGAACCAGAGGATACAACTCAGTAAGAACCTGATGCTCAGAAGATTACAAATTGGTGGATATTATATTTCTGACTGGTCAAGATGTACTCAGAAGCTGGACTGTACCATATTGTAGATCTGATAAAATTAATGGCAAGAGCTTGAACAAAAAAACCCATCCTTACGGGCTTTCTTACCTAGCTCAGGGGGACCACTTCCTGGGGCATTGACTAAAATGCTATTATTAAGTAATGAGACTGGCTTTTTAAAAATACATAACAGAAATGTAGTCTTTAAAGGATCCTGCAGATCTGACTATACTTTAATAAACCATCTGAACCAGTGAACCATATTTAGTTGCTATCCTAATTATAAGACTTAGATCCATCAAGATTGAATGCTGTTTGCATGCTATAAATTTCCTAGATTTGAATTTGTCCAATAGGATAGCTACTGGCCACATAAAGCTATATAACTTTAAGTCTATGATGTTAAAACAAAGTATAATCCGAAATTTAGTATCTAGGTTGCATTAGCCTCAAGGGCTCAATAGTCAGATGATGAACTCTCAGGTTTTGACAGCATACATTGGCAGTATGCTACAGGTAAGACGGGGTATTTTCTAGCCTAGGAGAAATCTGTTGGAGAATATTGCATTATAGATGGCATCTTCAAAACTAAAGTCTATCTAAATGTCAACCGAATGAAAGCACTGAGTTCAAAAATGTGAAATTCACCTTCTGTGCCTCACTTTCCAGGTATCTTTCTTGGCTTCCGGGGGCATTCTGCCTTTCCTGAGTGATGGGGACTTTGCTCTCACGGTGTTTGGCTGTGAACCATTTCTGGTTCATTGATGACTTCGTTTTGTCCTGCATTATAATCTGTTCTTCTCCACTTTAGTAGCCTCTGACGGAGTGTTGGCAGACTTCTCTGGGAAGTGCATCTGAAAATCTAGAAAAACTATGAATGAATCCCTTCCCCTACGACCCCAGTCAACTGTTAACCAGTTAGGCAGCATGGCTGAGACAGCTGCCCATTGTGACATCCTCTTCATTATCATCAGCCTCTGGTTGTTCATCTGTCTCCTCTGCAGGCTTTTACACAGCTGTGTCTGTGCCTGTATTTGCCCTAGACCTGTAATTAAAGATATGCTGCTTGCGTTATTTTTATAAAAGAGAAAGCTTTTCTTTAGTGCTGTGCTGGCAGTATATAACAACTGGCTCTCTAGGGGAGAAAAGGCTTTGATTTGTAGTGTTAACTGAATATCATAGCATAAACACTCACCAAAGACTGATTTCAAATTTCCAGTACGATGCCTTAGAATACAGTTCTGGGAAGGTTTCCCAACACATGGACATACGCAGTATCTGAAAATAACCTCAAGACCATGGAAGGTAGCAAGACATAAAATAGTTAAAGCGATGAAAAGCTAAGTCTTTGTTACCTTCGGGTGTGTGTGTGTATGTGTGTGTGTGTGTGTGTGTGTGTGTGTGTGTGTATGTGTGGTTTCTGTTTAATAACTGTCGAATAAAACTTCTAGAGACTGAGCAATGGACTCTCTTATTGACTCTCCCTGAGTGGGTTTTTTGTTTCTTTGTTTTGGTTTTGATTTCTCGAGACAGAGTTTCTCTGTAGCTTTGTGACCTGTCTCAGAACTAGCTCTTGTAGACCAGGCTGGCCTCAAAACACAGAGATCTGCCTGCCTCTGCCTCCCGAGTGCTGGGATTAAAGGCTTGCACCACCACCGCCCGGCTCCCTTTGAGTTTTTATGAGCAACTTCTAGCATACTTCTTTTCACTGAAGAAATGCAATTAGTCTACATAAGAGTGGCCTATTTCTGACTGCAACCCTGTTGTATGGATTGGAACCATTGAAGCTTACTCTTGAAAATTCATAGGAGTTTGTTAACCATGATTACTACAGAGACAAATCAATGTGAGATCTGCTATCAGATATTATTAAACATATTTAGAGATTTAGGCAACCAAAATGGAGGAAGAGCTCTGCTTCCACAAAACCATTTGCCTGGCTTGCACAAGCTTTGTAGAAACGAGCCAGTTTGTTACTATTTGGAAATGTTTGTGAGGTGGGACTCACTCTGGGCTCCTTCACAGCTCCATGTCCTTCTGTTACCACCACTGCTTAAGAAACCTAAGAGATTCGAACAAGGGCATTTCCCGTGTTGCTTTAAGGAGCCCAGTTGTAAAACCTGGACTCCTTTGCATTATACAATATTGTACTTAAAAACTTCCATCTGTTCTTACATGTTGCCTAAGAAGGCTTGTTTTGTTTTGTTTTATTCCTGTGATGAGAAACTCTTGAAAACTGGGAATAAGTGTCTATTTATTGTGTGGCTTTTTCAATGCCTGGCATAGTGTCTGAGTTAGGGGGAAAGGGCTTGATCCATGTTCAGTGAATATTGGCTGCAGTATGAGAAGGATGACCAGTGCAGGGGCAGGGAAAGGCAACTTAGTCTGTGCTTCTGGCTTATTATTGCAAAATGTCAGGTGAGATTAAAATTTATCAGTACCAAAAAGAGACTTCCAAGTGTTTTCCCGCTGTTTGAGGGTCCTTTCACCTCCTATGGAATAGGACAGAAAGGTAGGAGAAGAGATAATATGAACTTGTAAGCTGAGGCTTCTGGGGATAATGTTTTTCTAGATCTTTTTTTCCCTACCTGTATTATCCTGAGAAGACTGTACCGCCCAGCCTGTTTCTACATCTGTGATGAAATTTGGTAGTAATCATTTCCACGTCACCAAATAGTCAGAAGTAAATGAAATGATATATTATATGACCCACAAATATGAATGAATTTCTTTAATAGAATGCATTTCCAGGTCCTTGATGCTGGGTGAATGAAAGGAACTTCAAAATCACCCTAGTCACTTGCCTCGAATATACTGTGTGGCTACTGAGGTAGGCCAGTAGAAATAGTGTTAAAGGAATTTATTTCACTTTTCACTCCTGTGTTCAGTCAAGTGTATTGATAGAAGCTGGAAAAAAGAGGTTTGTAACTCCCCTCATGGCCTCAGAGGTATTAGTGATCAGTGAGTGTGTGACATATTTAGCCATGTTATTATGAAATAATGTAAGCTGGGAGTTTTGTCCATAGGATTGAATTCAAAAGATATACTGACTAAAATAAATTGTTTAACTAGGGAGCTTTGAACAGCCCCACATCTTCTAGAATTCTCTGTCCTAAGACTTTCCTTGAGTGTTCTTGGCTTACAAAAGTCAAGTTCAGGTCTATTCCCAAGGTAAGGAGACGGAGCTGAATGACAGAGCTTTACAGTCTACCACTTGAGATCTTTGTCAGCCAAAGTGTATAGGTAAGTTCTCGCTGCTCAAGGCTGTTTTGAGTTTTGTTGTTTGGGGATAAGGCCACACTGTTTTTGTCAGACAGAGGCTCTCGTTCATAACCTGGCCTCAAATGCTCCAGTACCTTCCTCTGTTGGGACAATAGAATCTTTCTACTGAGGTCCCCACATGTCTCTGTGGCATCTGCGGATTGGGGCGTTTTGCAGGCAGTGGACTGAGTCTTCTTTCAGGTAGTTGTACTTTGCTCTTTCCTTCTCAAATGCTGACAGCAAGGGGGATAAGGCACTCAAGGGGGGCACAGCTTCGAGAGATGAATTGAGCTTTTCCTACTCCCCCTTGCCTGCCAGTGTGCTGAGTGCTCAGAGCCAGATGAGCAGAGCTGAAATTGCCCACAAGGTTGGCAGTTACTTCACTTAACAGGTTGGACAGAGCAGATCAGGTAGGCACTCCATTTGTGAAGTCTGCCAATTCCTGGTCATTCATATTGCTTTTGTTTATCGTGGGTGATACTCAAGTATATTCCATTACAATGAAAGCATCCTTGGAATTCTGGTACCTCAGCAGATGTCTCCTGCTAGGGCTCATTATTGCAAGAACTAGGAAGACTTCAGGCTGTGAGAAGAAACTATAAAATAGATGGTTAATCTGTTAATTGCCATCATTGTCTGAGAGAACCTATCTCTTTCCTACAGGAGATTACTTCTGTTTCAGGGTGCAGTCTCATTCTTGTGGACTGTTGCCTTCCTGTGGGTGGGGATTTTCTTTCCTCCAAGGTTTGGCTCTTCCTGAAATCCAAGGTGATTGCACATGTATAACAGTGACCTTTTCCTGTCTCTTCACCCTTTACCAGGGATGAGGTATAACAGGTGGACAGAGTCAAGCAGGAGTGTAAAGCCAAAGTAAAGGAGATGCAAAAGGAGGGCAGAGATGCCAAGTTTCGCCCTGCTTTCAGTTACCAAGTAGGCACACACAAGTAACAAGCCCTTATTAAAAGCAACTTCTCAGTGCCTGATTCAGAATAATGTCATTCTTCTCACATGTGCCCCTTCCTGGAAATCCTTATAAAAGAGCAATTTTAAAGGCAAATCTTATGGATAACCATATGATGCTGCAGACAGCTCCTCACTCTTTTCAGTCTAGACCATGCTACTCATGGCTCAGAATCATGTGTGATCTCAGCCCCTCCAAAGTTTGTTAATAGAATCAGCACCTGGATGAGTAGGGATACAAGACATAATGAAAAAAAATGAAGTCAATGGTGAGTCTTTAGAAGAGGAATGGCTATCAAATATCTGAAAATTCCATTTGCTTTTTTGCTATTAAGATAATGAGAGAAGAGATTTTTTCCCATTTCTGTGGAAGTAGTCCATTTGCTGTTTTTTGAAACTGAGTAAAGCAAATTGCACTTTTGAAAAATCCATAGTGTTAGGCAGCTAGTTGGATATTAGCAGGTCTGGCGGTCACTGCACATGGACCTCTCCTTCACAATCTGCAGTTTGTCAAACCAATATTGAAACTGCTGGACTCTAATTGCTGATCTAAAGAGTAGGATCAGAGTCATATTGTCTCTGTGTGGAGATATGACATTGTAAATGACCTAGAAAGGCATTAATAGATAACTATCTAAACCTTATAAGCTGATCACCTAGCCAGAGGCTTTTTGATGCAGACTAAGCACACACCATTGCCCTACCATCTGAATGAGCCAGTCAATACCTGGACAGAACAATACTCTTTGAAAAAGATGTCCCAAAGACCTTAGAAATAGTATAAGCCTGCCTAAAATGCAGGTTGTTTCTGGCCATTTTCTATTCTTGCTCATCGAGAGCGCTCTACTTTACTCTGTAATGCTCAACTTGTTTTCTACACTGAGCTACATCTCATCTGAATTCTTTTAACAGAAGTCACAAGGATTAGGGAGCTGAATGGATTCCAGAAGAGATCCTGGTGACAATAGGTTAGTGATATTAGACATGGGTAATTTAAAATTACCATGGTAGATGTCAGAACACTTGAATCCTGTTCTCATGACTCACTTAACTGTAGAATATTGGGTAACTGCCTTGCTTGAGTCTCAATAGCCTCCACTGTAAAGTGAGATTTGAGTCACTTTCTCCGTTTTAACATGTATCAAATAATATATATTATATAATGTATGTAATTATATACATTATATATTATATGTCATAAAAATAATATATAATATTGTAGGCCCATATTTCATACAAGATATTTACAGCCAGGTTCTCTGGCCATGCTTAATCTCCAAGGGCAGCTGCCATCCTGACAGACAAGCTGTAGCCACCTAACAAAGGCTCAGGATGTGTTGCTCCTTCTCTTTTGTTAATAGGTAGATCACCTGGGGAGAGGTGTGGATTCAAAGCTGGTGACTTAAGTTGCAGGTGTTTCAGTATTCCTGTGTCCCCCTGGAAAGAGAATATTAATGAGTTTCCGCCTTGGTTTACCTGGGGGATAAAAGGTGTTTGATTAATAAACGCGGAAAGATCTTCAGAATGAACCAAGCCTGAGATCCCCTTCCGATATTGCTGTGTGACTATGTCTCATTATTTCTTGTGCCTCCGTACCGGTCAAGTTAGGGAAAAGACCCCAACATAGTATATATTTAAAATGTACATAAGAGTTATTATAACAATACCATTTAGCTAATGAATGTCCCCAGAAAAGTGGTCCCTGGGATGATGTGGCCATAATTATTATTATTACCCCCTTTTCTTGCTTTCAATGGAAACAATTTTATACGGATGTTGAGGATATACAGTCCTTAGCTATCCAGCAGAGCTAATTAGGGAGAGGGGTGTTGAAGATCCCAGAGTCCAGGGACCATGACAGAGATGACAGGCTTCTTGTAAAGATGCAGAATGATGTTTTTAGAATTAGTGGTTGCTTAAGAGATTCATCCAGCAGAGACTTGGAAAAGGGATGCACCTACATGTTTCAAGATGTTTGTACACTGTGTGAAAATTATTACTATGATTGGTATAATAAAACCTGAATGACCAATAGATAGTTAAGAGATATAGGGCAGACTTCTTGGCAGAGAGAGGAAGTAGGAAAAAATAACCAGGTGCAGGGAGATGCCCATGGGACCTGGAGGGAATTGAGCATACAGAATGAAAGAAAGGTAAAAAACCATGAGGCAAAACACAGATTAATATAAATGGGTTAAGTTATAAGAGCTAGTGGGATAAACCTAAGCTAAGGCCAAGCTTTCATAATTAATAAGAAGTATCTATGTCATTTTTTGTGAACTGGCAGCCCAAAGGAAAATCCATATATGTTTAGTATTCAACGTGCAGAATGTACATAGAGCCTATGCTCACAGCATGCACAGCTTATTTAAGAGGCCTGGCTCATTTAAGGGGCCCTGCTATGTGCAGCTGACATGCTACAACTCTGCAGCCAGAGACTAGATATAAGTGCCTGCCACAACACAGACATAGCAACTTCCCAGATGGTTAGATGAAGGCAGGATGGTTAGGTAGACCTGAACTGGGTGGAGCCAGCTTTCAGTGCCATAAGTCAAAATCACACAGTGGAGGGCTTAGTCAAACAGTTTAAGATTTGTCCCATGTGGTCAGAAAATGCTGCAGGTGTACAAAAAGTCAGGTCCATACTGAGAAAACCCCTGAACAGATATAGTATGTTTAAAAATGTACTCAGATGCTACAGAAAGAAAAGAAAAATTGTTATAGACAGTCATAGAAAAAAATAAGTAGTATAAAAATAATAAAGTAAGTTTTTAAAGAAAGACTAAAGTAATATAAAAATAATAACCCTCATAAGGATGAGAAATACATAGGGTGTCTGGCTCCTGTATGGTACTTTGTTGACTTTAAAGTTTTTAAATGCTAATGTACAAAAAAAAACTGCTGAAAGACAATGAATTATGGAAACTGCTAAATTAAATCAACCTATACATTTTAAGAATGTCTTTACTTCAAAATGAACATCAGAAATATGTTGCATCGGGGGAGAGGTTATACCTTTGTTTCCACATGAAACAAAAAGTTATGGTTCTTTTCAAAATTAATAAAGATCAGATTTGATTGTGAGAGACTTCCTGAGGATCTTGGCTGCAGATATGAGGGAAATAAAAAACAAGAAAAACTGCAAGACAGATGATATATAGGCCAATCCTGTGACATGGGAACTGTCATGAAACATGATAAATCTTGCTGGTAACAAAGTCCTCATGACTTATTATTATATGCCATCCCTTCATGTGGCATGGATAGAGGTTTGGTTATACAGTTCAAATAGACTGACTATAAAGTTGACAGGTGTCTTTTACCTGCTCAAGCATAAAAACAAAAAAAAATCATCTTTAACTGACTTGTACACACTGCACACTCAATATTTGTGCAGTTTGTGTGTTTTCAGAAAGAAAAAAGCACCAAACAACAATGAAGACAAGTAGCCCTAGTGATCCAGTCTCTCAGAATGCCTCTGTTGCAGTTTCCTCAAAATTCTGCATCCAGAACAACTTCAAGGTTGTTACCTGAGATCGTCCAGTCTCAAAGACTATCCAGCCAAGACTTTAGATAAGCTCTACATATTCTCATCACATAGAAACTAAGCAAAAAAAAAAAAATACAATTAGTTCTTCCATTACTTGATTGTTATCCCAATTTTTTCAGAGTCCTATAAATATGTCATCACCTCAGATAACAGGAAACAGTCAATAGAACATGATGCCCACATTCCCAAGATGTGGGATGAAGTTGGGGGTTGGTCATTTTATGGATTATGGATGTTTCTCATCCTTTGCAGGGAGATTGGTTACAAGTTGTTATTGGTCTTGGTCAGAAACAAAGGAGATTAGATTCAGGGTTCTCTTTCTGAAGGGAAAATGAAGGCATAAATCACAAAACAATCCCACACCTGTTTGGAATTATGATTAATAAAAGGGTTATTTATTTAAAGGGAAAAACTTACAGATTACCGTCTTAGACAACAGCCCTCTGCACGACCAGGAAAGGAGTCTAGTAGCTGGAAGCGGAGCCGGAAGCAAAAAGGACAAGAGCAGGGCTACCACTGCTTTTTAAAGAGAAAAAACCACGCCCAAGTGGGCTGGTATCTTAAAGGCTATTGGCTGAAGTAGCGGAAGGAGCTCTCGCAGCAGGAAAAAGGAGGTATAGTATAAAAATGATGGAATAAAAGGGTGGATTGTTGAGTCTACTTTTAAACAACCACTAGTCTCAAATATTTTCCATTGGTATAGAGTTTTGTATATTGATGCATATTGAAAGTTATTTTTTAGAACATACTCTATGTATGTTTCTACTCTTGTTTGTGAATTTTTGCATATTGATACAAATTTAAGGCTGGCTATTTTTGTTATACCATATTCATGTTTCTACTCTTGTTTAAGGTGTTGTATCTATGCATCTCATTTAAAAATGCAATGTAAAGTCCTAGTCCTTGGAAGCTATTTTTATAAACCATTTAGGATAATTAAGAAATACAGGTTATTATTCAGCTATAACAATCAAACTGATATTCATATTAGGTATGTTTAAGGTCAAGAAGAGACATATTTTAAATAGATAAATGGTCTTCAAACACTTCAGAGACCTACAGAATATGACATTTAAAATGTTTTCATAACATAAAGCTTTTTATGAATACGAGACATATCTGCTCCTGGAAGCACCAATTTACTTCAAAAAAGGATGATGAGAATCAAAGAACCTCCATATGAAGTTTTCTTTCAATATAGCAAAGCTAGCCATATGGGCAAGAAACTCCCCTTGCCTTGATAGCTGAGAGAATGCTATCCAAACTGAACAAATGGGACACAAAAAACAACTGCCAAACTTTTCCAAGGCAAGGGAAGAGTTATCTTAGAGTTTTACCTTTCCATTTTATTTAGACAAAAAGAGGAAAAAAATGTTGTGGGATATTTGTATACTGTGCAAAAATATATTTTGTGATAGGTGTAATAAAAAGCCAAATTCTAATAACTAGGCAGGTGGGACTTATGGGGAAGAGAGAGGAAGTAGGAGGAGATAATCAAGGTACAGGGTGATGCCAATGTGACCTAAAGGGAGTAGACATACAGAATGAAAGAAAGGTAAAAAGCCACAAGCAAAACATAGATTAATATAAATGGGTTAATTTTAGTTATACTGGATAGTGGAACAAGCCTAAGTTAAAGCTGAGCTTTTCCCATGTCATTATTTGTGAACTGACAGTTCAAAGAATAATTTATCTACACCTACATAGCAAGATAAGCACATCTTGTCTGGGAAATGGATAAGCACTTGAACCTGGAAAAACTAGTATTTAACTTTCTTTTAATAATCAAGTTAGAAAAAAGAAAGGACTAACAGTCACTAATAGTGTATTTACCCATCATGTGCTAGTAACAGCGAAGTATATTTATGCTATTGTGACATATATACTTTGATTGTTACCTATATGCTGTGGGACAATGGTCTTGTATTGTTTTAATAAAATGCTGATTGGCCAGTAGGCAGGCAGAAAGTATAGGCAGGGTGACCAAACAGAAAGTACAGGTGGGGTGATGAGAAAAGGAGAATTCTGGGAAGATGAAAAGAGTCAGTCTGCAGTTGTCATCCAGACACAGAGGAAGCAAGATGAGAATGCCTCACTGTTAAAAGGTACCAAGCCACGTGGCTGACACGGAAAATAATTATGGGTTATTTTAGGATATAAGAGTTAATAAGAAGCCTGAGCTAATAGGCCAACCAGTGTATGATTAATGTAGACTTCTGTATGTTTCTTTGGGATTGAACGGCTGTAGGACTGGGTGGGACAGAAACTTCAGTCAAACTTAACTACACCGCATTTCTTATACTTTCTGTTCTCCATCTTAATTTTGGAGTAAAGCACATGGCCACATTTGTTGAATTTACCCTTTAGCAATTTTCATGTAAAATCGAATGAGAGATTTCTCACAGTTATCTGGCAAGAAGTTTACTCTGCCAAAGGAAATTGCGAAGCTTCCTCCAAAGTTGCCCCAATCCATTTCAATGGCTTGGTCAAAAGTAGCACCTGCTGGCACTACCCATGGCCAGGCCTATTTGCTTAATGCTAGCACCCAATGTCGGGCCCATGGCAGAGCCCCTAAGCTCTAGGTCTTTGACTCCCATTTGCTCCAGGCCCATGTACTCAAGACTGTTGGCTCTCATGCTCTTAAGACCCATGCACTCCATGTTGTTAGTCCCCATGCTACAGGCCAGTGGCCATTCAATCCATCACAGGCCTATGCACTCTAGGCTGTCCCCCATGCCTGTGAGCACCAAGATATCCATAATCCCAATGGCAGGGCCCATGCACTAAATTAGTTTGGCTCACACAGTCAATGGTCATGGCTGCAGGACCGGGTGGCACAGAAACTTCAGTCAACACTTATAGGTCTTAGCTCATAATTCCTACCTGAAGGCAGGAGATTGAAAACTTCTCCAGGGCAAGCCCATGCCAGCACCCATGTGCTCCACACCAGAGCCAATGTGTTCCATGGTCTGTCCCATGTACTCAATTCTGGAGGCCATGTGATCAAGACCTAATGGGTTCATGTTGTCCCCGGGAGCCCATGCACTCAGCTGAACTCATGTGGTCCAAGACCTGGCCCATACGCTCAATGGCAGAGCCCACTTGATCCATGCCGTAGTCTAGGCCTGTGTCCATGGGCTCCATGCCAGCACCATCAATGTGGTCAATGCCAGGGCCCATCCTCTCCATTCCAGGGACTATGCAGGGACCTTGTCTCCAGCTACGCCTCCTCCCTGATTTGTAGTGATCTCTCATTATTCAGTGCATTTCTTGGGATTTCATTTATTTTGCCTATGTTCATTCCAGATCCAAATTGCCCCATGTTTTCCATACCAGCAACAAAGAGTCCTTCTATACCTCCAATTTTATTTATTCCAAATCCTATGTCTTCCATTCCCATTCCTGCAGGCGCTAGGTTTCCCATTCTAATGCCTTTATTCAGGTGGGTGGCATCACTAGGCTTCCCTCCAGGTCCTAGCCTCATGCTGATACCGATGAGTCCATGGGGAAGTTGCTATGGACATTCAGGATGGGGAAAAAATTCTCCCTTTGTTAAGGCCCTCTCATTCATTTTGACATACACTGGTCTATCAAATTACACAGCTTCAGTGGATTGTTCAAAAGTCATAGTGCCTATTCCACAACTTTGCCCATCTTAATCTTCCAGAATATCTGCTCAGACCATCCCACCAGCCATACTAAATGCTTACTTCCATTTTTGTCCAGCCAGCTTTATCATCCAGATTTGCTACAAATGCTCTGCTTCCAAGTCTTCCAGCCTGTAATGCATGGATAATCTTTTGTGGGATGTTAGGATAATTTAGGATATCTACCCCACCAGTCTTAGGTATGACCTTTTGCGTGGCTCTGCTTCTTTGACTGTCAGTTGCCTTCCGCTCAGACTGTGCTTCCTTAGAGCCTCAGCACTCTTTTCATGCTCTCTTTCACCTTGAATTCAACAACAGTACATCCCCTTGACTTCCTTCAGTGTCCAGTAAGAGTTCCACGTGCGTTACCTCACCAAGCTTTTCTTTAACCAGGCCTTTAAGTGACTGCCATTTCACGAAGGTGTGTTAGTAATAAAGGCTCTGTATCTTTTACTTGGATTAGAATATGGCTCAAAGCGATTGTCTCTTCTTTTTGTTTTTCTCCTTGCTGTGCTCATTCTGAGTAGGTCTTGGAGCTGGAGCCTCTGTGCCTGGAGCTCCATTGCCGCTCAGCAAGCAGGGGCACTGCTCTCTTCCTCCATTGTGGGCTCTGTTGCTGCTTCTTGGGACTCTGCATTGACCCCTGCCACCTTTTTCTGTGAGGGCTTGGGCTGTGTGGAGCTGCTTCTTGCATGCTCATATGACCCCATACTTCATTATTTTTTATTTTTGTAATATCTTTTATAGTAAGATAACAATAACCCAAAAGAGGATTATGAAAACCTGTTCTGTACCTTAAGAGAATCATGGGTGAAATAACCTAGAATTTATGACAGGAGTCAGAAGTGGCGGCAGCTCATGTCCCAAATAGAACAGCTAGCTGTGGGGTCTAATGTTTCAAAGAGCTATATTAGAGGACAGCTGATACCCCTGAAGAACTCATTACCTACTTTGCGGTGGCAGGAAATCTCAATGCTTTATAGGGTCACAAAAATAATCTGGTCTTTGAATAGATAGCAGTATAAACTGAATTTGAGTTTGTATTTTCTATTTGTGATCTATGCTCAGGACTACAAGATCTCAATCAATAGGATGAAATATGACTTAAAAATGAAACATCACAATGAAAATATTCAAAAGTGCAATCTAATTTATAATTGTTTCATGACATGGATCTCTAAATAGGGCAATGTGCAAAGTAAAGCTATGCAGTCTGTAAAGTAAAATAGCCCTAGATTTATATGCTTATAATTACAAAGGAAAAGAAAAGAACACGATGCAACAGAGAACAAATAAAATAATTTGTATAATTACACCAATTATTCAAATAAACATCAATTATTCCAATAAATATCTATCATCTGAATTCTGTCAGAATAAAAATGTTATACTACTGTGAAAATCAAGAATAAATTATCTCATGCATTGCCATACATAAAATGAAATGAAGATAAAACAGGGATAATCAAAACTATAATTACAAATATACTAAGAAATCAAGCTAAAAAGGAAAATATTAATGTCAAATAAATGAATGAGGTATAGTAACAAAACCTTAAAAAGGAAAAAAAAATAGATCATGGCCAAAGCTTTGTTCAATAAGGAGACACAGCAGTTGTGTAAATTCATTGTCAAAAATCTCATCAGAGAAACACATACCAAACAAAGCAAACAGACTATAAATACAAGAAAACTGACAAAGCTCAATGGTAATTTAGCTGGTGATAAACAGCTGTATGAATTTCAAATGTCAAATAAGTCAAAAGTTGGAAGCAATATGCAGTAATGAAGAATATAATCGAGAAATCCAATTTAGTACAAGCATGATAAGATGAAGTCCCTGGAGTGAATGTATTTCTTTTACTTTGCAAACTGTTGAGAGGAAATGTACACTTTCCCTATTTTTCTGGAATATCTGTGAAAATCGATTACATATTTAGCCACAAAGGAAATCTCAATAAAATACATCCCAAATAGAGATTTTTTTAATTTTTTATTTATTTTATTTTATTTTGTTTTTTCGAGACAGCGTTTCTCTATAGCTTTCAAGCCTGTCCTGGAACTAGCTCTTGTAAACCATGCTGGCTTCAAACTCACAGAGATCTTCCTGCCTCTATCTGCTACATTCTCCGACTATATATAATTAAACAAGAAATGAGGAATACAAGGGCCAGAAGGATGATTATATGGAAATGAACTTTCTCCTCTAAACAGTACTGAATCAGTAAAGAAATTAAATTAAAATTACATAGTATATCAAGTATTTGGAAAATAATGAAGAAATGATCATTTGGTATAAAGGACTGTGGATATATTATACAAAATGTCATTATTTCTCTTATTGTTTGAAAACACTATGAGGGCTGGGAAGCAGCTCAGTGATAGAATGCTTTCTTAGCATGCATGGGTCCTTGGCACTGCAATCAACAAACAAACAGACAAAAAGTAAATGAACTTCATTTTCATTTCCAAGTTGAGAAATTTGGAGAGAAAATGTTGTGAACAAAAGGAAAAAAACTGGAAGAAATATAATTGTAACCTATTATGATTTTATTTTATTTTTTAATTGTG
This sequence comes from Ondatra zibethicus, assembly GCA_004026605.1. Classification (NCBI taxonomy): domain Eukaryota; kingdom Metazoa; phylum Chordata; class Mammalia; order Rodentia; family Cricetidae; genus Ondatra; species Ondatra zibethicus. Next base: position 15,435 of record PVIU01002336.1, on the reverse strand, counting down.
TGTATAAGTGTCTATCTGTGCCTGCGTTTGTGCAGGTAGTGTGTGCACTGGACCCCTGGAGGAATCCATACACTCTGGTTCTTATAATTTTTCTACGCCCTCTTCTACAATGATCCCTGAGACTTGTGCAATTTAGGGTTGAGCATTCTGCATTCTCATATTCTCTGCACCTTGGCTAATTGTGGGTCTCTGTGTTAATTGTCATCCACTGCAAAAAGAGACTTCTTTGAAGAAAGCTGAAAGATATGCTGATCTATGGGTATAAAAATAGGTCTTTAGGAATTGGTTTTATACTATAACCATCTAGCAGAATAATATCAATAGGTATGACCTATGACCTATGCCTTACTTAAATAGGTATGGGTTTAACATGTGAAAAATCATTAAATCCAATCAGAAAGTGATGGTTTGCTCATATGGTAGTATTGACACTATTGCTCCAGTGAGTTTGTCTTAACATGCTGGCCATTATTGTAGCTCACAGGATTTACAGGTAGGTGAGACTTGTGATTACATTTCTCTTCTGTTATAGTGCATAGGACTTTCCAGCACTATGAAAGCTGTGCATATGGATGAGTCTTCCAAGTCAGTACCAGCTTCATTTCTCCATGTTCTATGACTGAAGTATGTGGTGCATTCGTCAGTAGGTCATGCTGTCAGTTTTCAGAGGATGGCTAGAAGCATTGGAAATAGTCTCTTGTTTGGGGAAGGGATAGATGAGATTTCACTGGCCAACAAACCCTAAAGAGATAACATATTCTTGGCGCTGGGCTTTCTATTTGCTTGCTTGTGATGTCTAGTAGTGACATTGTCCCATTATAGGAAAACTCAATTTAAATTCTTCTTATACATGTGTAAGCATATATTTTAAGAAGCGTCTATATAAGGAGAATGTTTCCATATAACTTTTTGAAATGTCTTTAGTGTTAGCTATCCCTCCCTGGACTGCTTTTTCTATTCTGAGTTCCCATTCCCCACCCCGTTTAACTCTTCTGTTCATTATTCCTCTTCAACCTTTTATATCACTGTGTTCTATATTCTATCTCCCCACTCTTAAAACACCCTCCATGACCCCTAGTTAATTTCCTGAACTCTTTGAGTATTCCAGATAGAACACACATATCTGAAGACTATAAGCTAACATCCACAAATTCAGTGTTTGTTTTTCTGGACCTGAGCTCCCTTACTAAGAACAATTGCTTCCAGTTTTATGCATTTAGCTGAGGATTTCATAATTTTGTTACTACTCTATTATATAAATGTATCATATTTTTGTTATCCTTTCATCACTTGATAGACATCAAGGCTGTTTTCATTTCCTGATTATTGTAACTAGAGTAGCAATGAACATGGATGAACAGGTAAGACCATGAAAAGTGAGGATGTGTGGGATTGCATAAATACAGAAAACCAAAATCTTTATTTATAAGAGAAACAGCTAGTTAGAAATGGGAAAAATTATTAGTGACAGAACAAGAGAATGAGTATAAAATGTGGAATAATTCAAAAAGGACAAACAATCTCAAATATTATACAAAAGTATAAAATAATATTTAAGTTAATTGAAAGAAAAACATCATATTCCTGGAAGGGAAGTCTAATATTTTAAAAGTGCCAACTTATCCTAATAATATATAGATGAAGTACAATTTTAATATGAATTAGACTTAGCCAAAATTCCAATTATAATGGAATACTAAGTGACTTAAAAAAAACAAGAAAGTTTTGAAAAAGAATAATGACTAGGAAAAGATGTTCTTTCTGCCTACTCCTTTAAGGCAAGGTTTTCATGAATATAGTTATTCCTGGCTAGGCTGGAAGTCGGGAAGCCTCAGTGATCCTCTTGTATCAAACTTCTAACAATTTGGATTACGTGTATGCATGGAATGCCTAGCTTGTTACATGTGTGCTGGCATCTGAACTCTGGTTCTCATATAGGATAGCATGTGTTCTTAGCTACTAAGGTCTTCAACACATAACACCATTTATTACAACTTTGTATTTTAAAAGAGCTACAGCATTGGTTTCCTATTACTGTTGCAAGAAATTCCTACATGATCTGGTGGCTAAGGATAATTGCAATGCAATTCTCTCGGGCTCCGGAAGCCAGCAGTCCGAAGTAAAGGTGTGCCTAGGAACACCTGGGCCTCTCTCTTCCTTGTCTCTTCCAGCCTCTGGCACCATTCTTCTCTGCCTGAGGTTGCATCACTGTAGTTTCTGCCGATACAGTCATGCCGATTTCCCCCTCTGAGCCTTAACTGATGCTATTTTCTCTCATAAGGACACAGGTGATAGTACGGATACCACACCAATAATCCTGGGTCATTTCCTCCTGTCCACTTCCATAATTGAATCACATTTGCAAAGGCTCTTTGACCAAGTGAGGTTAATTACGCAGAGTCCAACATTAATGCTCACATATTTCTAGTGAGAAGGCTTTTTTCAGCCTACTGTAGTCATTGTGATCCGGACATTTTGCTCGAATGGAAGACAAATAGATCAGTGGATAGAGAGTCCTGAAAGAGATCCAAACAAAATGGGTACAAGGTTTAAGGAATCCTTCAATTTCAATTCATTTCCAAAAGTCACTCTATTTGATAATTTTTTATAGAAGAAAATAGAGATTCCTGTAACTTGGTCAAATGAAAGTAAGACCAAGGTATATCAACTTGCAAATGTAGAAGAAAAATGAGCTTGAATTCTGAGACAATAGTAATAGACAGTAGAAGAAAACAAATGTGGTTATATTAACATAAATATAGGAGACTAACATTCCACAAATACCTACTAAACATTAAGAGTCTAATATTCAGTAACAATTATTTATCTTTTTATTTTTGAATTCATTTAATGTAATATTTTATTAATTCATTGAAAATTTTATAAAATGTATCTTGATCATATTCCCTCCACGTCTCCTAACTTCTTCCAGATCAACCTCCCGCAACCCTTTCCAACTTCATGTCCTCTTTTTCTTTCTAAATAACCCACAGAGTTCGATTTGTGCTATTTACTCCTGGGTAGATGCTGTCCAACAGAGTGTGGTTGACTTACCAGGGGCTATATCCTTACAGAAAATTGACTCTCATTTTCTCAAAAACTCTTTTTGTCATCTATCTGTCAATAGCTCCTCAGCTAGGCATGGAATTTGTGAGCCTCTCCAGGACTTTACCTTTCTCTTTCCTGATCCTTCTGTTTTTTTGTTACAATGAACATTACTGTATAGTAAAAAGTAAAATGAATAACATTCGAAGGGGGAAACTTTACTTGTATTTTAGAGTTCCATAAACGTGGGTCGGAGTCCTGGCTATCACAGTATTGAATATTTATGAGATTTACTTTCTCATCTGTGAAGAGGAAGCAGCATTTTATTCTGTGTGCTGAAGTAATCTATGTCTACATTTCTTTTTGTAATGGAGAGTACTAAGTTCAGCACACTATTATGGAGAATGAGAGGGGCGTGATGTCACAGGTCTTGTGGTTGACCTGTGAAGGAAGAGTGATCCATCTCTATTGTTTGACTGCGGATCATTCACCAAAGCTTTGATATTGGAAGCTTGTTTCTTAGTATGGTGTGTTAAATGGAGGGTACCTTTAACAAGTGGACCCTATTGAAAAGTTATTAGGTTATTAGGTCATTGGAGGGAAACTTCATGAAAGAGATTAATCTGATTCCTTTGGGACCCTTTTTAGTTCTTGAGAGTGAATAATTATAAAAAAGAGGAAAGCTTTCTCTTCTCACTCTCTGGCTGGCTGGCTTGCAACATGGTGTTCTCCCTGTCATACATAGGCATCTGACCTTGTGATGCTGTCTTCTCAGAAGTCCCCACGGGAGTCAGTGCTTATGCCATATCCTTGAGGGAGATAAATGCAAAATACCACATTCACAAAGTGAGTTAAATGCGGTTATTCTTGCACAGTATCCAGCTTCATGTATTTTGTTATAGCAGTGGTAAATAAACCAAAATACACCTACAAATAAAAAACCTGAGAATATATGAATCAACATTGGAGAATGGAGACCCAGAGCTGGAGATGGGCTTGAAGCCCCACTTCAACCCCCTACCTATTACTGAGATCACCATGTCAGTTATAGCTCCTTCCAGCTGGCATGATGATGCACATACATCCTTTTAAAATGAGTGCTTCTAAGTTTATTGTCTAGCCCCAATGCCTTGTGAAGTTTTATACATTTCTTCCCCTTTCATTTAAAATTCCTAGGTTCTGGACTTATTTTGCAGAAAATAAGATATATTTTCTGAATTCTACTAGTAAGGGATTATGAAAATTACTTTTAAAAGGCTTAGGTTAAGAGGCCTTTGGATTACAAAAGCACAATTTCTCAAGCCAGTATCCATCATTTAGGACATATTCAAGCTCCAGGAGATTATCACAGCCCTTACTTTGACAATTCCCATCACTGACTTGAATAGTAAATTAGCTTTACTGATAAAGAGGCCACAATTAAAGAGGGAGGAATTTTCTAATTTCAAAGAGAATCCAAGGCCAAGAAAGAAGATTGTATTGTCTTTTCAGTGTCGCACAGCTTACCAGTGCCGACTGGTGACAACACTTACGCTTTTAACTCCTTATCCAAGTTTGTTCCTGTGCTCATTCTCCCACTGCTTGGTAGACAGCCTTTGAGACGAGAGACTGCTCCTGACTGCCCCTGATGCTCTTTCGTCCCCATCGCGCATCAACTTGAAAAGTTAATTTTCTTCTTTGAAGGTGAATAAAAGCACTGGACTTGTATTTTCTTCCCTAACACATAACTTCAATTTGCACAGATAGGTACAATAAAACCAACAGTCACTAAAGAATTCTTGTAGAACTGACTGAAGAAACTACTGGATTAAATCGCTGTTTCTGTCTAATATGCTGGCGTGCAGGGTCTGGGCTGGGGAAAGAATCTCCTCACAAAGGTGTTCTGTCTAAAATTTACTCTAAGTCTGATGGGGAATAACTGACTTGTTGCTGGACACATCATGCACCTACCTGTTCTAAAGGAAGGTTAACACTGTGAGTATTTATTTTTCACATATTGTGGTGGTTTGAAAGAAAATAGCCCCCAAAAGGAGTGACAATGTGAGGAGGTGTGGCTTTGTTGGAGTAGGTGTGGCCTTGCTGGAAGAAGTGTGTCACTACGGAGGTGGGCTTTGAGGTCTCATGTATACTCACGCTTCACTCAGTGTGACACAGAAATCACTTCCTGTTGCCTGCAAGTTATTGGACTCTCAGCTGCTTCTTTAGCACCACTTCTGCCTGTATGCTACTATGTCCCACCATGATGATGACAATAGACTGAATCTCTGAACTGTAAGAGAACCACCCCAATTAAATACTTTTCTCTATAAGCATTGCTGTGGTCGTGTTGTCTCTTCACAGCAGTAGAAACCCTGAGACACATACCATTGATAAAAATTATGAATTTATAAGCATACTGTGAAACAACCAGACAATTTCTATCAATAAAACCACTCTATTAAAATGTCAACCCAGACTAGTGGTTCTTAACCTATAAGTTGCAACCCCTTTGAGGGTCATATATCAAATATACTGCATATCAAATATTTACATTAAAATTCATAACAGTAGCAAAATTATAGTTATCAAGTAGCAACATAAATAATTTTATCAATAAATTTATTTTAAAAATAAATTATTTTATGGTTGTGGGCCACCACAACACGCGGAACTGTACTAAAAGGTCACAGCATTAGAAGGTTGAAAAACACTGATATAGACTCCCCTTTTATAGAAGTTTTTACTTTCTACAGTTCATTGGGCAAGCCCTCACCCCTGCTAACTATTTATTTATGTATTTAGAGCTAGATTCTCAGTTGTTTTTTCTCAAACAAAAAAATTTCAATCAAGATTAGGGCTTGGGTCTAAGCAAACTTACATTATGGGAACCTAAGTTTGAGTCTAGGTTTGAGGTGGAGATAAAGTCCATGTGATCAGATTGCAGAAGCTTTAAGCATGAAGTGTTGACAGGGAAGGCAGAGAGAGAAGCTAACCGCAGTGTGTGCTGACTGTAAGATACACTGTAAGGCTTGCTACCACTGGGTAACACTAGGAGGCAGAGGAGAACGCGCCTTAAGAGTTGTTCTTCCTAAGAGAGGACAGTCTAGGTAGTCATCCACCAATTCTCTCTCCTCATTGGCTGGAATATGCTTCTGATGGTATGAACTTTCCAGTGCTTCAGGCCTGCTTGTCAAGAGCAAAGAGAAAGCCCCAAGGGAACGTTGGCTGCTGCTTGCAGAAGGTCATCATGACTGGGGCACCAATACCATATGCCGAACCAGCTTTACGGGAAACAAGCTCACATCTTAATTTCAACAATTTTATTTCATGAATAGGCCAGGCTTCTACTGTGGCCTCACAAAATAATTTAGGCATACATTCTTAAGCACAGTAAAAAAAAAAAAAAGTAAGTTCATTTATTGATAAGAATTTAATTTGGAGGAGAAATACAGATTTTCATTATGATTCTAATTTTTATTGTTGTTAATTACTTGAAAATAATGAGAGTGGTTGGATCCTGAACCGGAAGTTAAAGACCCATGAAGTTCACTCCAATTATGACACTTAAGCCCGCATTATCTTGTTGGCAGGAAATGAGGTTCCTACCCACATTTGCTTCTCAAACTGACAAATAATTAGAGCTGACAGAGAAATATAAATGAAAATATTCAGTATGTTTGCATTGACAGTAAAAAAGAAAACACCATAGTTATGCTTTTCGTAAAAATCCATGGGAAGGCAACAGATGCAGTCCCTTTCTCCAGTGCTCCACGGAATGTCTACTATTCTTTTCCTTCAAGTTTTACCTTTTCAGAGACTAACTCAAATATAGGAACATTGTAATCAGTTCTAGTATGCCTTGAGTAAGAATTTTTCACTGACACTGATTTTTTTTTCTTTTAAGAAAGTCCCATTTTGTTTCTTTTATTTATTTTGAAGTTCTTTTTTTGTGAAAATTTCATGTGTTTACTTAATCTGTACCCATTCTTCAACTCCTCCCATATCCTTCTATTTTCTCTAAAATTATTCACCTACTATTATTATTGTTTTTCTCTCTTTGTGTGTGTGTGTGTGTGTGTGTGTGTGTGTGTGTGTGTGTGTAGCTCTGTGAGATTTCCTCCATGTGCACTGGCATGTAAACTGTTGTCATAGTGCAGTTCTTATTTAGGCAACCATATTGTCAAGATTTCTTGAGTGCGACTTCCATGTCATAAATAGGAGACATAGTCTTGCAGCCGATGTCCTTGTCCTCTTATAATCCCAACCCCATAATGTTCCACGAGCCATGGGATTATGGTTGTGTTGTAGATATATCAATTGGGTCTGGAAACCATGTGGTCAGCAGTTCTCTGCACCTTGACAGTGTGTCTTTTTGTAATTTTGTCCATCTACTTCAAAGGACGCTTCTTCATTAAAGGGAGAGTTTATTGATCGGTGGAAATAAGGATAAATATTTAGAATGAAGTTAGAAATTATACAGGTGAGAAAAGTAGTAGTAGGCTCTCCTCTAGGGCTCATGACTCCACTAGCCATGGGTAGTTGACTAGGTTTATAATAACAAACATTAATTCCTTCTTCTTGAGCAAACCCTAAGTACAATTAAACAGCTTCTGTTTACCTCATGATAAAAGTGCCTTTACTGTACCCTGCATTTGCCAGGCTGGTATTATTGTGGTTCATAGTCTTTACAACTGGGTATAACTATGGGTTGCTTTTCTCCTTTGTCAGCTTACCTAGCACCTTCAGATACTATGAGAGCTAGTCCTCAGGGAAGTAGGCTTCTAGATTCGTGGAAGCATTGCCTGCATGTGCTCAACAAGAGGAAAATCATACCTGGCACTGGAAATGTAACCAACTATGCAGAGCTAGGGAAGTCATGGATCTTGGAGAAGAACCTCTAAGTGTTAGTTTACTAAACTGGCATAATCCCTAACTCCATCCTAAATGTTTGCCCTTGTGCCCACAGATAGCTGTAATTCTTGCACCTCATCAAGAATACTTCTGTTTACAGCAGATGGAGAATATTACAACAAACCACAACAGGAGTTGTAGACAGTCCCAGTGGACATCTGCAATATGACTCCTGCATCCAAGTCTCAGGGATCATTGTGGAAGAGGGGGCAGGAGGATTGCAAGAGCTAGAGGAGAAAGGAGTTTGCTACAAGATTCTGTCTTCTTGTAACATCAGAAACTAAATCCATAAAGTCTCACCAACATTGCTGAGTAAACATGAGCTGGACAAGGAAAGCAATAATAGACATGCTAGAGCGGAAGGCATAAAGTTCAGGAGGACTCAACCATACACTAAGAACTACAGTCAACTAAGGAATGGTGAGAATAGAAAAAAAAAAACGTCTTCCCCAGGGAAGAACACTCCAATTGGTTATCCATTTCGGGATGGTCAGTTCTGACAACATCCATAAAGGAACATTATATAGACTGAGTAAGTTGTACTTAATGTATTTAGGAATATGCACACACATATAATAATAATTAATATAAAAATGGATTTGGAGGAGAGCTAGCAGGGATATGTGGGAGGGTTCCAAGGGAGAAATGGGAAGGGGGAGTGATGCAATTGTATTATAACCTCCAAAACTAAAATAAATAACTTAAAAATCATTTCTTAAGTCTGGACTTACTCCTACATTATTAAAGCTGTCACCATGTGTGTTTTGCGGCTATCTGAGGCCTTATCTTTTGCCAAAAGGTTTCATATCCTAGTTTCTGTTGAAGGGATGAATGCAGCAATGTTATTTATGGGTAATTACAAAATCACCTTGCTATGTTTGATTTAATGGAGAAATTTCAATCATGGTTTAGAGCTCATCCCAGGAAGCCAGTTATGCTGATAGTATTTAATGATTTATTGACTCAACTCTTCCTGCTTTTTGAGTGGAAGTTGGTGGTGATGATTTTATGTTTCAAAGGGACAGAAGGCAATGGTGATGTGTGGTAGATGCTCTAACTCAGACATGGAACCCTGTCCTTGTATTTTCTGCCAGTGCATGTGGATCAGAAGGAGCTCAGATATCATCAGTGGGTTCTTTAGGGGGTCTTTAGCGAAAAATCTACAGGAGAATTGGTGGTGTAACTGAAGAAGACAGGAACCCTTGGAATGACTGAGTGATGAATTTATTATGTAACTGCACAAAGTGAACTTTTTGATATTGCTTGAGTAATATACTCAGTTAGAATGTTAAATTTAGTTTTCAACTAAGCCAATAGTACACTATTTTTAAGTCTTTGCTGTAATTGAGATATGGCTTGCATAGGGTCAAATTCATTAGAATTGCATGTGTGGATGTGTAAATGTATATATCTACACAACAGACACCCTTCTCAAGACAAAGAACATTTTCTTCACCCTAAAAACTTCCTTCTCAGTATTTCCAGACAGCTCCTCCCTCATTCAGCCAGTTATTTTATGTGTTCTATTACTTTAGAATAGTTTTCCTTGTTCTTGAGTGTCACATAGTAGGATTATGTGAGACACGCTTTTTGTATGGATCTTTTTCCACCAATATTACGCTTCATTCTTTGAAATTCAACTGTGTGATAGTTATATACATCATTTGTTTCTTTATATTGCTGAACAGTATTCTATTGTGTAAATACAGCACGCTGTATTTCCTAACTCTCCTGTTGATGGATATTTGGTTTGTTTCCAATTCTTAGGCTATGTGAATAGAGCTGTAGAACCTTTTATGGTCATATATTTTCATTTAGTTTGGGTATAAACTAGTGGTGAAATTGCTAGAGTATGGAAAGTCTATGTGTAAACTTATATTATTTTTATGGTTTGAGTGGCTTAGGGATAAATGTTAAAAGATTAAGTATAATAGCATTCATAGACTATTCCTAAAATTAAAAAAATTTGTATATATATATGTGTGTATGTGTTTGTGTGTGCGTGTGCGTGTGCGTGCGTGCGTGTGTGTGTGTGTGTATTATGTAGAGGTAGGAGAAGGGACTATTTCAATTATAGGCAACATTTTACTCAGTAAAGAAAGTGTACATTATTTGCTTTATTGGCAGGTAGAGGCATGATAAAAATACCATTTCAAGTGCATAGTCATCACCCTGGAGTGTCATTTAAATTTATCTGTTCACTTGAGCACACGCCAATGGCATCAATGAACACTTACTGAACCGTCATGATTGCATGTGCTGTTTCTTATCTGGAAAGAGTGCACTCTAGGACCAATGATGATGACAGTTGAGGGCCACAGGTTTTGTATGTGAAAACAGCCTAAAGATCCCTAAATGACCAAAGACAATACAAGGCAAAAATTGGAGCAAGAACTAAGAAAAAAGTCAGAGCTGTAGTATAGACAATGGTGGTAAGATTTGATGAATTAAATTAGTAAGTCTATGTTAGTTACCTTTCCATCATTATAACAAATACCTGTGATAGCCAGCTTTTAAACAGAAAAGGTTTATTTTTGGCCAACAGTTTTGGAGGTTTCAGTGCACTGATTTGGGCCTGTGGTGAAGCATTGCATTGTATCAGCGGGTATACAGCAGAACACAAATAATCACCTCATAGTCTGGAAGTAAAAAGGAAGAGAGAGGGCCTGGAATCTCTCTATTTCCTTCAAGAGCAGGCTCCACATGATTCAAAATCCCCTAGTAGACCCTACTTCTTAAAGGTTCTGCCACTTCCCAGGAAAGCCAGGCTTGGAACTAAGCATTAGATATACAGACTTTGGGTGTGATCCAAGATGCAGTCTATGTAGGGTTCTCTCATGTTTCCCCTAGAGTTATTAGTAAAGCATTAAATGAACAAGGATCACCATGGAATAAGAAAGGGGATCTACTGAAAAACACATCTCATTCTGGGTTCTGCACAGAAGGGAACCAGACAGAAATTACTTCATAAGACCTTAGGAATTCATGATTAATAGGCTTACAGTGATAGGTTCCTTTTAGCTCCTGGAGGTTCATGTTAGGGACTGTGGTGCACAACTTGCATTCATTACTAAGAACTTGTCAACTTTTTCCTGGAATGGGTTCATTTAACTCTCTCTCTCTCTCTCTCTCTCTCTCTCTCTCTCTCTCTCTCTCTCTCTCTCTGTGTGTGTGTGTGTGTGTGTGTGTGTGTGTGTGTGTGTGTTTCACCGTTGTGTTACTGTGTGACTTCAGTAAGTTCATATTTGGGAGGGGGGGTTGGCAAGATTCCTTGAACAATTTTGCTTGCTGAGGGCAATACTAGAGGTTTTTGCTGTTAACAAGCAAGGATGACTTCTTAATTAAATGTTGGGATCTCAATCTAGGCTGACTTCTTAATTAAATGCTGGGATCTCAATCTAGGCTCCCTATCAGCCTATGGCTTTCCCACATGAAGACTGCCTAATTTGATGATACGGGAATTTTGTTGCTGAATCTGAGCTCCCTGTGGCAGTTCTGTGTGTAAAAGCCTGGAGTGGTCCTCATTGACCCACTGCCATCAAATGCTTGATGGACATTGATTTCTTCCTCATCCTCCCTCTTGAATTTATATCAGGTATGAAACACCACCATACTGACATCTCAGCCCCACTAGGGAGGCTTATTAAGATTAATGTATGCCTTAATTGTCTGGAAACTGGAGGGATGTCACTATCCACTTGTGGGAATGCCAGAGTGTGGTATTTCCTGAACATAGATTCCTCAGGGACTTGGTCCCCATCTTCTATAAAAGTATTAGCACCAGGAATTCCTCTTCTCCTTTTGTGAAAATTATCATTTGTAAAACTCAATGTTGGCTTCCAAGTTTTGGCAACACTGTTTTTATGTTTTTGGTTTTTTTGTTTTGTTTTTGTGTTTTTGTTTTGTTTTGTTGTTTTTGCTTTTGTTTATTAGGCAGAAATCCAATTCAGTGTATTTCTTGATCTTTTATCACTGTGTGCCTCCCATCACCTGGTGAGAATGGAAGCAGCAGGCAATTTAATTTGCTCACAGTATAGTCGCAGGACCCTTTGGGTAAGAGCTTTTAGCAGCTCTGTGCTCTAATTGTTGATTTACTACCTGCTTCTAGTTAGAGTGCCCTGCATGCCTTTGCTTAAACTCAGGCTCTCAGCATTAGCTGAAGCATTCAAGACACTACTGGTGGGAATGGAAAGGGTCCAGGAAAGGTGGGGGGGACAGAGCTTATTGTTCAGGGTCCCGCTTTTTCTGACACACTTTCTCCCTTGTGCTATTCATGTTGTTGTCTTCAGGAGTGTGCGTAAGGAAATAAAGGCAGTGATAATACAATCGAGGAAAACAAACCTTCAATGCGAGGCAGAGAAGGGAAAGAGAAACCACAGAGATCAGAAGAACCCAGGACAGAATGAATTCCTCTTTTCTCCCAGTCCTTCCCTCCCAATTCTCTGTAACTGCTGTGAGTTTAGTGGCTTTCTTAATTCAGTGACATTTCCATGTATCGTGGAGACTTCTTTCTGCTGAAATACTTGTTTCAAGTTGGGCTGGATGAAACCTTAACCATGATTTAGGAACAAACATGCACAGAAGCACCTTGCTCTTGCTGGGAGTCTGCTTGGGGGAGGCACACAAACCCCTGGCAACTCCCATCCAACCCTTGAGCCCTTGCTGAATTCTGTCAGGTGCAAGCACATGAGGTCTACCTGGAGTAGTGTCACCATGAAGTCTCTGGGACACAGATTGGGATCCAGTAGTGCATTTTTCCTGCGCTACTTACTCATTCTGTTTATTACCTGCAGAACACAGAGAGACCACGTTTACAAAAATTCTGGTAAAAACAAAGCAGTAGAAAAGATGAACAGGTTTACAAACATGATTTCACGGTAAGCTGCCCAAGGGAGCTGGAAATCTATCCCCACTACTATACAATGGGGTTCACCAAAGACACGCTAGTCATGGATGTCACAGCGCTGGGTGGAAGAAGTTCTGTGACTGTCAAGACTCCAAGTGACCTGTTTTAAGGACATAAAATGTTATGATGAACAAAAATGCCTTCCAAAGCAGTGGAAAGAAATGGCCAATGGCATTTACAAACACACCCTTCCGCACCCACACACCCCTGACCTCAGCAAGTTAGCAGCTGTATAATCTCACAGTGAGAAGATGCAGATGGCCGAGCAAGAGCCTAAGGTTCTGAGAGACTCTGCTCAGCGCCTTGTAGAATCTGCTTATTTTTGAGGCAGTGGAAATCTTAAGGTCGGAAGAATATCTACTCACAGCCAAGCCCAAAGACCTCTTGTCTCTGATATGATGTACGAAGAAGACATAATCTAGAGCTCACCAGTTTACACAGAGAGGTTTCATACATCTACACTTAAATTCTGGCATGCGTACGTAGTGTATTCTCTGGCGATAGCTATTGAGTCTGGATAGTAAACTTAGGTTGTAGTTCTTATAACCGGCAATGCTACCATATTCTTTCTAAGTCTTATATGTTATTCTCTACGAATGAATATGAGTGGAACTCTTCAGAGATGTTGGGTGTCAGTAAGTAAGAAGCCTACCTTAAAATTGTTCTTAAAGTAAATTGTTTGAAGAAATTGCTAGAAATCTTCCAGTGGAGAACTTTGAAGTTTGTCATGACTATGTGATTTTAGTTCAAGGAGATATAGAGGAATAAAGGGCTAATAGCACAACTGGATTAAAAATCCTTTTTTGAGAAAGGGCTGTCTTCAGAAATTTTGAACCTAAGTGACCTGCATGAACAGTAATGGAATTGAATTCCCTTAAATAAAATTTTAAATTAATTTTGAGATAATAATATAACAACATTTCTCCTTTCCCATTCCTTCCTTCAAACACTACCCTGTAGCCCCCTCCACACTCTCCTCCAAGTTCATGGCCTCCTTTTTCACTAATTGTTATTCTGTGCACAAACACATACATGCATACACACACACACACACACACACACACACACACACACACACACACATAAATTAAACCCATTCAGTACAGATTATGTTGTGTGTAACATTTTTTACTTGTATAATGTTTTTTCTAAGAAAGGAACAATCCCACTCTGGAAATTTCACCCATCCTTACTGTGTCTAACCTTACCACGCCACCTTCTCTGGAGGTGAAAAGGCACAAACAGGGTGGAGAAGGACTGAGAATAGGATAGATTTGGAGGACCAGACTCTCATAGGAGCACAAGGACATTTGAACAGTCAGCATTAGAAGAAGCACAGAACTGAATCACTGTCAGGTAAACCACAGATGCTGAGAGGACCAGGCAAAAGTATGGACTAGAGGAGAACATCTCAACCTTTCTAATGCTTTCTAAAGCCAAAACAGCTTCTTTGTTCATTAACTAATAAAAGCAATACATAGACAGAAGGACTTCCCACACCAGATATCCATATCACATAGTATCCTGGATAGTTTTATGTCAGCTTATACAAGGTAGAGTTATCTGAAAGAAGGGAACTTCAATTAAAAAAAATGCCTCCCTAAGGTCAGACTGTAGTCAAGTACGTGTGGCATTTTCTTAATTAGTGATCAATATGTGAGGGCCTAGACCATTCTGGGTGGTGCCATCCCTGGCATAGTGGTCCTGAGTTCTATAAGAAAGCAGGTTAAGCAAACCATGGAGACCAAGTCAGTAAGTAGCATTCCTATGTCTTCTGCATCAGCTCCTGCCTTGAGGTCCCTGCACTGTTTGAGGTCCTCTTCTGACTTTCTTTGATGATGAACAGTGATATAGAAGTGTAAGCCAAATAAACCATTTCCACTCCAAGTTATCTTAATCGTGGTATTTCATCACAGCAATAGAAATTCCAAATAAAACAGAGTGAATAATATTCCCATTTTGCTTCTTGATACTGCTCGAAGATTAGTCTAGAGGTCAGCAGATAGCTGACTCTTTAATATATTTTAAGGGGATGAATAAGCTTGAGCATCTATTTCTCTTGAACTTTTGTGGGAGAAAATTGAGATTCAAAGAACTAGTTATATTGGTATACCTGTAATCCCTGCACCTGGGGACAAAGGCAAGCGAATCACACGTTCAAGGCCATCTTCAGCAGCAAAGTAAAGCAAAGAAAACAAGGAAGAGGAAGAGGAGAAGAAGGAGGAGGGACAGGAGAAGGAAGAGAAACAACAGAAGGAGGAAGAGGAGAAGATTCTCAATACAGAGAAGGAACGCCCTTAAAATCTAGTCCTTTTGTCATAAAATGCTACACATAATGTGCATTGAGATAGATCCCAGGCTCCCAGGATGTGAGCTGTCTAGAAGATATAGTTTTCCAGTCCATTGTACTGGGGCTGGCTAGGTTACAAGCTGAAGATATTCTTCTATATATCTATATCCGTGTAGATGCCTGGTACTGTAATGACTGAAAAGATATTTATGGCTCCAGTTCTTAAGCATGTACCTTTTTCATTACTCTTACTCATCTGCAGATGAGGGCTAGTCCAGTTTTTTTTCCTAGCTTCCTTGCCCCG